>VYZS01086500.1:17248-28983 GCA_013400695.1 Neodrepanis coruscans | reverse complement strand
TATTTTCTTTCTTTTTTGTTTTTTGATGGAATCTTTGACATGTAACCAGAAATGTGTATATTCAGCTTCTTTGAATTGCGTGTGCTTGCATTTGTTTTAGATCCTATGCATCACTGTTCTTTCAGCCTGTCTTGTCAAGAACTAATTAATATGGAAATTATTGACAAATACGCTGTACTGGCTCTGTGGAATGGTGTCTGTTCTGCTGCTGTGTCAGGGGACTAACTGCTTACTGAGAGTCTCGAAAATGGTTGAAAAACTGTTGCAGCATACATGCAGTTGGACCTTTGCTGAACTACCTCTTGTCCCTTTTTCTTTTCTTTAAAAAAATAATGGAAGCTATTAACTTGAATCGTGGTTTTGTTTTGATTTTTTAATAAAAAATAAGAAAGGAAGTAATGAAATATGAAATGGCTAATATGAAAGAGTCTTAATGAAGGCTAATAGGATGAATGTCTGCAAGAACCTTGACTTTTAGGACGTTTTTAATTTAAAGCATGAAATCTTAGTCTCATCTTATTTTTTTTTTCTTTTTCTGAATTTGTGTGCATACAAACCTCGGGGAGGAGAAAGGAACAGAAATCTCGGCTCTGTGACTTACTAGTTGGGGCATTTTTAATTGAGGTTTAAACATGGTGAAATCAGGCAAAACAAGTCATCTGTGAAATAATTTGACTTGATTTTGGCTGTTAAAGGAGCATTATCCTCCAACACTGGGTGTCTTTGGGCAGCATGGAGTTCTAGCTTGATGGTAGGTCCTTGTGTTGGGTATTTCTTTGAGCAAAAACAAAGGTCGGTGATCTGGAGAAAACTTTAATGTACCACAGTGACAAGCAAAAGACTTTTTGGTGTGAGTGTCTTTGTGCTGTGACTCAGTCCCTGAATCATTCTGTTATTCTAAGTGTGTTTGTAGAAATTACTTACAGTTTGAATGCAGTTTTATAGAAGTTCAGTGTCCTACTTTAAACTCGTGCTTTGTGCTGTGGTTACAGGTGATTTAAGGTTCTCATTTGGTGTGACTGTCCCAGGCTCATTACTGCCCTTTGGTCTGTGCAGGACACTCATCTCTGGATCATGCTGTAGATCTTTGTGCTGCATGATCTTGCTGCATGATCTTTATGCTGTTGGAAAAAGGGGGAGCAATTTCTTTTTACTTATGAGACAGGTATGCACTTGGGATTGTGGTGGTGTTTGCTGTCTGTCTTTAGGTGTTGCAGTCTTCATCCAGATGTGGAATGAATTGTATTGTCTCAGGATTCGAAAAGATAAAAACGCTCACACAAGCTTAAATAAAAGGCTGTGCTGTGTTTGTGGTTAAGGTCAAAATGGATAAAAACTGGAATGGGTTGGCCTGGCTCGTGTGGTGAAAACCTGACCCCTCAGAGGCATCCTGCAACTGGAGGGGCACAGACACTGTTGGAGTTACTTGTGCGGAAGTGCCAAGTACAATCTGATGGCAGGGTCTGTTAGACGGAAAGTGGTTTTACTGTTCCACACAAGAGAAGCTCATAAAGGGTTTTGAAAAAGAGTGAGTTTGGTTTAGGCTGATATGTGAGAGACAGGCTGAAACTCAGGTGTGCTGGTCACAAATACTGATAGGGGGCTTATCAGATTCCATGGTCATTATAAGCATCTGCAGTTGGATCTCAGGTTATGCTACAGCAAAATTGTAGTACAACAAAGCATGGTGGTGGTAAAGTGCTGTGGCTTAAAATTGCTTTTTTCAAAGTAAAGCAAGCCTGAGTTGTGTAGTTATGGCTAATGTAAGTCATTCTTACAAGAATAATGGAGACGACAAAAGAGAAAAAGAGAGGTTGGGAGAGTTGTTTTTCCATTTAAAATATTTACATTCTTTTTTGGGTTACTTAGAGTCTTTTATAGTAATTTCATAGTCTGTGTTAAATAATACAAATTCAAAAATAAGAGGTTATCTCCTTTTTACCATCATGTTTAGTTTTTTTCAAGGTCTCTGACTTAAAAGGAAAAAGGTGTTACATACTGAGAAAGCCCGAAAGACTCAACCATTGTGGAGGTTTTACACATCAGTTATTTAAAGAACTTGTTCTAAGGTTCATGTCCAGGTCTCATGAAGGCATTGTGGAAATTCACAAGATACTGAAATAAGATGATATTTCAGATTTACTAGCAAAAAATGTTATTTAAGAAATTACTTAGATATGTTTTTTTAAACAGTATTGGTTAGTTTTGCAGTCTGAGAGGCAACTGTTTCAGAGCAGGGACTTTGTGAAATCCATGCTGACTACAGGGAATGTTTTCTACAAAATTATGTTTGGGGAAGGGGGACACAACACATAATGACACGTCACACACAAATTCTTTGCATCTTATGCAAAAATCATTGCTCTTTTGCTTAACCCAATCCCACAGGTTCAAATTACTGTTTCAGTTAAATTCACTTTTCCAGTAGGTGAAGACACAACTGTTGATTTCAAATACTTTTTGATTGCAAACATTTTGTCAAGACACTGTTGAAATAATGGAAATTAGGACATTAGAAGAAGCTTAAATTTTTATTTTAAGATAGTTAATGTAAGTCTTTTACTGAAATAGTGTTGGCATGCAAATACTGTTTCGGTAGAAAGAGTGGCTACTCCAGTAGATTGGTTTTAATTTTCTTAAAGCCTTATCTCCACCCACTGGTCAAGTGTGCATTAATGAAAAGCTGAAGTGATACCTTTTTAAATATCTAAACACAGGATGGAGGAAAGTAGATTAAGGGTATATAGACTGAGGGTAAAAAGACTGAGTAAAGTTTTTTCATAAGACTGGTCATGCAATGTAGGGGAGCACTCAAGTAAATCAACAGGGGAATAAAAGAAAAAGATATCAGCCATTCTGGCTGTGTTATTCCATTCTTTGATTTATTTTTTTTTAATATTTGATTCCGTGTTCATTCGTTAGTTGTTCAGAGGTCTGCACACAAGTATCATGCAAGAGGTTTTGTCTGTAAAACTTGCCAGCAACTTTTTATGTGACATTTTTTAATGTTTTTTAACAAGTCAGTAGGCCAGTTGGTAAGTCAGGCTTTATGTGTCTTGTTAAAATTCCACCCCATGCCTTTCCTGATCCTCTGTTGAAGTTTGCAGAAGACTTTTTGGCAGGATGAAACTGCTTGTGCAGCAGAAGTTCTGAAACTGGGAAGGCAAACTGTAGTCAAGTGAATGAAGTGAGAGAAAAGTTTATTTCTCCTTTCCAAGCAATTCTGGCTCACTGTCTTGTGAGCTGTTGTGCTCACAAAGCACAGTGTTGCTGGACAGAAGTTGGTGAATGATACTAAGTTTTCCATCGTTGTGCTGCTGCTTAGGAACTTCACATGCATTTTTTGAGTCATTAGGAGGTGCAGTTAACAATTGAAGGCTCAGTTTACGCATTCTTTGGTAAAGAACATGCGGGTGGGGAGAAGTCAGTAAGTGAAACTCAGTGTTCATGGAGTGTGATGGTAAGGCAGTCATCTGAATTCAAATCAGGCAGGCAGCTGTTCTTCCCAGAGCTACTGGTACAGCTTTGCTGCTTACACCAGATTTGGTGTGCAACAGCAAAATGGGGTGAGCAGGGCTGGATTTGATCACTTCTGACCAGGGAAGCTCCATTATCCAGGTTTCATCTTTGCAGCATTTAAACAACCTCCAGAAGTGTGTTGCTTGATGTAGTTAGCATTTGTCAAATGTGATCTCCACGAGAGAGACAACTGTGTGTTCACTGCTGTGGTTTTTAGAGGAGTGTTCAAGTGGGGTTTATTTATGAAATGAAACTGGTCATGCTGGGCCGGCTCTGTGACTTCTGTTTCATTCTTTCATAGCTTTCTCTGGGGTGGCCCACTTGCTACAAGGAGAAAATTTAACCGTGGTGTGAGAGGAGTTGTCCATTGTTAGCTCTGTGATTATCTTGTAGGTGTCTTGGCTCGAGAGTGATCCAATGGACACACTACCTTTGAGTCTCTGTCCTTTGGGAAGCAAGATGAACTGGTAACCAGTGTTGCTTGGTTTGAAACAGCACTTCTGTAACATCAGCTGGTCACACAGAGGTAATGACTGTGCTTAAGTTGCTCTGACTGTTTGTTCTGCTGCCTGCAGGAATCACATCGACTTCGTGTCCCGTTGGTAAAAGGGAGAAACGTTTGGGCAGTTTTGACGACAGGCCATAAATATGGTAAGAGAAATAGTAGGAAAGGGGTAGGAAAGCACTGAAGAGTTGGCAGGTGAATTGTCTCCGGAGTTTGACACATAATTCCGTAGGAAAAAAATCTGTCCATGTGTCCACCCGTCCATCTGCACCTCCACCACCATTCCCCCGCTTAACTTCCAAGAGGTCTTAGGGGTCCAGGCACTGTTAGAAATCCTGCAGGTGGGATGGGAGAACAACGGAGTGTGTACACTGGTGAGAAGGGTAAGAGGATTTGGGTGTTGTTAAAAGATGCAATAAGGTGTTTTCTATTTGGTGATTTCCAAGTGTGGAGGAGCCCGAGCGCGCCGATCCCTCGGAACGGCGGCTCGAGCGCTCCCTCCAGTGGCCACCGCGGGGCAGCGGCCGCCGGGAACCCCCGGGGGGGGAACAGGGCGCTCCCTTGGCTGAGTGCTCTGGGAAATCAGCCGGAACTTAACAAATGAGTAGGTAAGTACCTTTAAAAAACCGAAATCTGCTGTGGTCAAAACGTGGTACAGTTAGAAATCTTGCTCTCATAGTTGGAGAAAAAGTGACTCTGTTGTCCCGTAGTCCATTAGTTTGGGATACTGGTGCAGTCTCTTTGCTGGGACTGTTTGTGCTGTCCCCTGGAAGCACACAAGTTGAATGGAATTGAAGTGTGTGCATTTAGCTGTCAAATCTTGGCAAAGAGCTCTGCAAACAGCACAGACTAACTAGACAGCAGCAGAATGAAATGTGTAGTTCTTACCAAGTTTACCATACACTGCTCAGCCTTAGGTCAGGTTCCATGCTGTTCAGGAGCACAGCAGGGGCCTTCTGAAGGAAGGACTGCGTTGGTACTAATGAATAGGAAATGGAAAAGAGACGGGTGGACTGTTCAGCAGCTGGACTCCTAATAGAGTGGAAGGTCTCAAGGTGTATTGTCGTGAGTAATTGGGGATTTCCAAGGTAACTGAATGCTCTGGAGCTGATTTTTAAGTTACTGGTATTGTTTTACTTTGTTTCTTTGTTCAAAACTTGCACTTCTGGCTTCTAGTAGAGTTTGTTTTTTTTAAACAAGACACGAGGTTAGGCCTTGTTTGACCACACACCTTGTTTCATCATAACAACCTGTTTTCAGAGTTTTGTGTCACATTGAGACTGTCAGAATGGTACTGTTAGGGCTTGCTGTTAACTGGAGTTGTTGAAATAAAACATTTCATTAAGTTTGAGCTCATAAGAATATAGTGTTTGGTTTTCTTTTTTAAGTAGTCTTATCTGTATGGCACTGGCATAAACTTTCTGAAAATGAAGCCAGTAGGAATTATTTCTTTAGAGTTATAAGAATTAGCCTAATTACAAATTTGGCAAGAAGTACTTCTGTAAGAAGATCCAGTACAATCTGCTACTCAGCTTAAAATGTATGGGAACTATACGGAAAAGTGCAGCTGTGTGTCTGTGCACACTTGACATCTGGTGTGATGGAGTCCTACCAGTTACACGTGTCTGTTTGCCACCACTGATAGAGACTGTTGTACAGAATGTGTACATTTGTACACAAAGTTCTTTTTTCTCACTATGTATGTTATTATGGGGGTTTTACACATTTTAAATAAAAGTAAAAAAATAAAATCCCTTAGGCCTCCCTACCCCAGGCATAAGTGATTTTACTTTACAAATATAATTACTGTGCTTCCAGAAGGTAATCTCTCTGGACAGCTATAGACTAGTTTGAATTAGATTACTCTGGTTTTTCCTCCAGGGTTAGTTAATATATTGAGTTTTATTTTTCTGTAATTACTTCAAAATTCAGATCACTTTTAATGCTTGCTATTCTTCCTTATTACTAGATTGGGAGAGCTAAGAGTACTTGCACTTGAAAGGTTACCATTAACTTTTTTTCCATCTGCAACTTTATTTCCTTCAGGTAGGTATCTGCTCTACTCCTCAGCTTTGTACAGCTTGTGCTGTGTTCATTTAGTCTCAGTTCTAGAGTTTTTTAATTTGAAAATACTGGAAATGTTTTCTTAATGGGCAGAGAGTAAGCACAGTAAATCTTTCAGCTGTGACACTTTACTGGGTTTAGCAATGTTTTTGTTAAATCTGTGTTTCCAGAGTTCTGTGTTTGCAGACCTTTCAAGTACTTTGGCAGTAAGCTGCACGAATAAAACAAATTACTACTTTTACCTCTGTTACAAAATCTTGGGACAGAAAGCCAGTCAGTAGGAAAAAAAACAGAGGAGCAGAGTTAGTCGTGGGAGATACTCAGTCAAGAAAATGTTTTTCCCATATTCTTCATGAACTTCAGCAGGAAGTGCAAATCTCAGGATAGATGGCTGTGAACCACGGTGGGACACTAATTCCAAAATGCGAATGCTTTTATATAAATGACTCGTTTCTGTTTGGATTTTGCTTACAAGTAGCAATGCATTTAGGCACTGGATGAGAGAAAGCTACAGAGATTAATTTGTAGGTAAACATCATTGTTTGATAATATAGTGTTGTTTTGAAATAGAAGGAAATTTTTAGTGTTTTGAGGTCTCAGGACATGGCTTCCTGTTTGTGTGGAATACGGGACTGGCCAGGATTTCTGGAGAGGCAGTCCATTTAATTCTGTAATTGGCATGTGGTATCAAAGTGCAGGGGTGTGACGTACCTAACGCAAGATTTGTTTGTTAAATACAACGTTAAAGGATAAAACTTGTTACTTGTGTTGTCAGTGAAGTCTTGCAGCCCAGTTACATAACATGAGTCCACTGCAAACCAGGAAGTTTTTGGGTGCTGTTTTACACCATAAGTTTTCAAATAATACATCCTGTCATTGGATCAGACTGAAGGGCCATCTAAGTCCTTTTTCCTGCTTCCAGTGCAACTTCAGAGACCATTCAGAATCTCTCAGGAGCTCTGTTAACATTATTGCTGATTTTCAAGAAGGCAGAAGATGTGGGTGTCTCTTGATGAGAAGGAGCTGGAGCCAGAAGGCTGGATAGCCTTAAATTCAGCTTCCAGATAAGGGATAAAGAAGCATTGAGTGGTTCCCAAGTGACTAGACATCATTATCCAGAAGGTGGTGAAGAATTTCATTGTGCTAATCTGCGACAGTGTCAGAATCCAAAATTTAATGCGTTGTTCATGACTAAAATAACATCTTATGTAATTGCCCTGGGCCTGCACATTAACAGCTTCCAAAAAAGATCTGATAGCTTTGTAGAGGGGATTGAAAACTAAGACAGCAGAATGACTGATAATGCTAAAGGCATAAGACTTGAAGGTCTCCAGAAAGTCCATCCCTTCGTAGACAACAGGGAACACACTTGCCACCCTTTCTCTGCTTTTCTGCAAGTGATGAGGGAGCCGATATAAATGCAAGAGGATGAGCTAAAATGCCGGGCACAGGTTATACCCAGCTGTGGGTGTAGCTACCAGTAAAGAAAAGATTCCTATCCCCTGATACTGCACTGAGGAAAGGTCCTGATGCGAGGTCTTTCTCCTGTTTAATGTGACCTCGCTCTGTGTTAAGGTGTTGCCCATTAGAGCTGAACAGGGCTGTTGGCAGTAATGAGCTGGAAGTGGCAGTCAGTCCTTTAAATGTACTTTAAAAAATAAATAAGTTTTATTTTGTACATGTGCACCTGGCTCTATGCATAAATGGATACATACATACATAAAAAGGGGATTTTTAATAAAATTTAGAAGTTTTTATATATTTGTTAAGATGTATGTGTGTGTATAAAAAGAACACTTATCTGGGAAGAGGAAGCCCAGCATCTGTGAGCTGTCTAGGAAAGCGTAAAAACAAACTCTGCATACATGACATTTTCCACAGGTAATCTCCCAGAATCTGTCTTATCTTTAGTTTGGAGATTTTTTTGAAACAAATTAGGTTTGGGGATTGTTTATGCAATTTGTGTTGTGTGCTTNGGATATCTTTTCTTTTCCATTTTCAGCACTAAATCTCTCCTCGGGCAAAAGGGAGGAAAGGGGGGAGGGGCGCGGTTTTGTAATCCTCTTAAGTTGTTCTCCTCAGTCAGAACTGGCCAGAGGGAAAGGCTAAGGGGCCCTCAAGACCACACGCTCCCTTCTAAATACCGTGGAGTCTCTTTGCCGGGCTCTGAGAGAGACAGAGAAAAGCACTACTCGCCAGAGTGTCCTTGCCCCAAACGAGGGCCCTGGAGGAAATTTATTTATTTGATTTGTCTGTTTTGTACTTTCTTTTGTCGGGTTTTGGTGTTTGCGTAAAATAAACTGTGATTGTTTGTGTGTTTGTGACTTCTCTCAGAGTCTCTGCTCCAAAAATCACTGAATTTGTGGTAAAACCACCACAAGGGCTGTTGGCAGTAATGAGCTGGAAGTGGCAGTCAGTCCTTTAAATGTACTTTAAAAAATAAATAAGTTTTATTTTGTACATGTGCACCTGGCTCTATGCATAAATGGATACATACATACATAAAAAGGGGATTTTTAATAAAATTTAGAAGTTTTTATATATTTGTTAAGATGTATGTGTGTGTATAAAAAGAACACTTATCTGGGAAGAGGAAGCCCAGCATCTGTGAGCTGTCTAGGAAAGCGTAAAAACAAACTCTGCATACATGACATTTTCCACAGGTAATCTCCCAGAATCTGTCTTATCTTTAGTTTGGAGATTTTTTTGAAACAAATTAGGTTTGGGGATTGTTTATGCAATTTGTGTTGTGTGCTTTTGCTATTGGAAGTGCTTCCATTTCAAAATTAGTCTCAACTTTCTAATGGCCTAGTGTCCATACATAAATTGTTCCTGTGCACTGGAGATCTGTTTGATTAAACATGAGAAACTCTTATCCTTGGGTTGGATTACTGTTTAGTTTCTTTAAATAATTGACATGGATTTTCACTGAAGGGCTTGATAACCGAGATGTGATATGTGTATCATTGTAGCCTCCTGTGAAGATTGAGCCACTGCTCATTCTTGTTTTGGTAACAGAGCTGGTGGCAAGTTTGCAGCAGATTAATGATTACGTGTGTATTAGTTTAGGAAGCCTGTCAGACTGACCAGGATGCCTACAGATTGTTCCTTGGTTGGCCATTGCTCCATTCTGCCCAATCATGTGCCCCATGGAACAGCAGAAATAGATGTTTAGTCTCCAAACACTGGAACCTGTAGGCCTGTTTACATATTTACCTGCTCTCCAGAAACTGACGCTGCTGGCACCCTCTGTAAGGTGTGCTTGGCATGGCTTTAAAGGTTCCTCTGCTTTTAGTGTGGGGCTTTAATGAACACAGAATGATACAGAATGAACAGAAAGATACAGTGTGATGGTACTAAAGGAAGAACATTTTAGCAGTTTGAATTTTGGGTTGATTGGTGATAGAGCCCTTTCAACTTAGGTGTCTAAGTAACAGGTGGCCATCTGAAGCTAAAGGGAAGAGTTCTGGGTTAGGAATAGAAATGGTCTTTCCAGTTAGACTGACAGTATGGTATCCTGTACCTGGCAATATCGTTAGCTGATCTGTGGAAAAGCATAGATAATGAGGAAGCAGATCCATGTTTGGGATTGCTGTGATTAAAAAACTTTCTTCCTAAAGCCCCGCTTCACATTGTCCTGTAACTACTCGGAATTGGGAACAGACAGTAGCAACTGGCTCATCGTTTGCTCACTTCAGTCATTTTTCAGGGAAAACACTTCCAAGCTTACAGTACTAAGCAAAGACTTCTAAGCTTCTAGATTCAGTCCTCTGGTGCAAGTAAGAAGGGTGGAGTCAGGAGTTCTAGACCCCCTTGTGTTAGTAGTGAACAGGAGATGTGTTTTGTTCAGTGAAATCAGCTTGGTGTGAGAGCTTGGAATCCAAGCAGTGATCTCCGTAGAGAATAACAGCCCAATATTATCGAGATTCTCCTGCCTGTTGGAAATGTGGTGTCAAGGACTTGGATAGATTTAAAGAGCTCTCTCCTCTTACTTTTCAATATGTTACCTTTTCACTGCTTGTGACAATCAAGGTTCTCATGTTTGATCCCTTCATCAGTCAGTTGAAGAGGCAGTGAAGAAACAGTGTTCCAATACAGTTTTCTCAAAAAGTTTTAAAAAGTACTTTTTCAAGGTGACTTTCCTATTACCTTTTAAGAAGAAGTGCAATCACTGCCAAGCCCCTAGTTTGGCCTAAGTGGAATGCAGAAGCTCTCAGGCTTGACACAAATTGGGAAGTGTATAAAAGTAAGAGCAGTTCCATTTCCAAGAACTTGATCTTAGCTTTTTGAAGTGCTCTTTGTTTTTGGGAGTAGAGATTTTGATAGTGTAGGTGAAACAAATAAATATGTGGGGTTTTTTGCTGGTTTTTTTTATTTTGATTAGAAATAATGCAACAGCAGAATTCAGAAAAAATTGATTGACTTTTCTTACTCCCAAGTTGCACCAGGAGGGGCAGGTTTTCCTGTAATTATTGATACATCTTGTTCAGAGGAGTGCCAGTCGTATAGCTAACTTCTGTTCTCAAAACCAGGTATAATAAGTGAGACTTGATCAGACTTGTGTTTTCTCTTGCTGAAGAAATAGATCCTTTGGGGAAAAAAATTGAGATCAAGGGTAGCATATATATACTTCTTATACAGAAAAAAGAGGAGTAAAATCCACCAGCGGTACATTGAATATTGTCTTTTCAAGTGATGCCCAGAAATACTCTTGTGAATCTGAAGATGTTGAATGCATCATAAATCTCAGCTAATATTATCTAGAATTGCTATACTTGGTTATCTGTGACCAAAATTAGAATCCTGCTAAAGCTTCTGTTATGTAGTTTTTGGAGTTCATCAGCAGCTTCTGACTGAGTTAAAAAGATGAGGAAGGCAAGAAGAAGTGAGGAGTCTCAAGGATCCCAGATCCTGGCCATCTTACTTTAAAAAGGAATTTAAACATGTTAGAAAAATCTCTAAATGTCTATAGCACAGGTTGGTTTTAATCAAACTACTCCCTTTTGTGCAGCTGAGCTGCCATTTTGGTTTTATTTCTACTCTGTTTCTTAAGCATTTGGAAATGCTTAGGAAATAGGAGAAATACTTTCTGGGGTGAACAGAAGCAGTGAATTGAAAGACAGTGGAAAAAAATCCTGAGTATGTGTGAACCAAATGGGTTGATCAGGAGTTATGCTGTGTGACATTTCACAGTTTGTACTTAAAGAAATGTATGCAAATACCTCTTGTCAGCCTATTTTGAGGGGATCTGAACATATAAATCGTGGAATGAGTCTTTCATTCAAGTAGGTCACTTCCTTCCTTTTTTCTCTTTTTTTCTGGCAGAATTCCCCTAACTAACTTCAACAGATGCCTTAACTTTGAAGTCACTGGGACTACTTACCTGCTTGCAGCTGAACGTACAATTAAATGCTTTCCAATAATATTTTAGCAAATTACACTTCTCTTTAATGTTATGTAACTAAACTTTTTTAAAGGCAGCAGGCTGAAAGGGGAGCACAGTGAGTGCCAAGTTGAACCTGATCAGCTTTGGGAACCTCCCTTTCTTTGTCATCAAAGAAGAAACAATGTCATCTCCCAGGTAGAAGTGCCAGGCTGTGCACACCCAGACAGGTGGAGCAGGGGACAGTGCCATTTAAACACCCCT
>VYZS01086450.1:13947-27077 GCA_013400695.1 Neodrepanis coruscans | reverse complement strand
GCTTCACTGCCCTTCTCTGGACACTCTCCAGCACCTCGATGTCCTTCTTGTAGTGAAGGTCCCAAAACTGAATCCAGGATTTGAAATGTGGCCTCACCAGTTATGAGTATAGGGGAAGAGTCACTTCCTTAGTCTTGCTGGCCATACTATTTCTAATACAGGCCAGGATGCCATTGTCCTTCTTGGCCACCTGGGCACTCTGCTAGCTCATGTTCAGCTGGCTGTCAAGCAATATCCCCAGGTCCTTTTCACTGGGAAAACATGAGCAAGCAGGTTTACTTCCACTGAGACCTCGCTGCATTCCTGTCTTTGTTCTATTTGATTTTGCCAGACAGTCAAGACAGGAAAAGATGACAAAAAAAATACATGAAAACCTTGTAGGTAAATGAAAGACTTAGGGAAGGTGATGCACGAATGAAGCTGACGTGTCACTCAGACAGTACCCCCTGCAAAATAGCATTTAAATATCATGAAAAATGCCATCACATGTATTCTCTAGGCATCTAAAGGCCGTATCCCATTAGAATGCTCGTATGTGGGTAGCTTTGCTGGTAAATCAAGATGGGTTCAGAGAAAAGCATTATAAAATAAATCTAGTTAAAAGATATATGTGGCTCAATCAATTTAGCTTAAAATAGGTGGAGGAGGTGAGAACAGTCAATAGCTAAAGAGTAATTTAACAAGAGGGGCCACAGGCCAGATCAAAGTCTCAAGGATGTGGCAAGACACAGCAGCACTGGAACTAAGATCCAAGCTCCAGAGGCAAAATTTTATATCCCTGTATATATATATATATATGTAATATCTTACACATGAGATGGACCGTTTTGCAAGTTAAAAGAATTAATCAAGGCAGGGCTTATGGTCATTTTAGATTATCACACAAATGTCTGTCTGGTTTTATAACCTGGGCATGGCAACAGTGAACAATTTTTGAAGAGCTAATCAGATGTGGCTGGTTACATTATTTTACTGCAGGCATATTGAGTCAGACTTCTGACCATATACACGCCCAGTTATGGCTTTGAAGAGATGCAAAGGACTATTGATACACAATAGGAAGGTGTTAAGGGGAAAAATTGCATTTTCTGTTGCTGTGGTATGACAAAGTGCCAAACAAGACACTTACCCTAATAAGTCAGGCATTGTGTATGCGTTCTGCAAGAGCTGAGCTGAGTTTACAAGTTAAAAAAAACTTGCGGGTCAAGAACAAGAGGACAGATGGACTTCCTATCATTGCAGATGGAAAACAGAATTGCAGGGCAAGGCCAAAGGCAAAGTGTGTGGTGGATGGAGGAAAGCAGCACAGATTTCTTTCCTGTCTCAGCCTCATCAACTCATCAACTACTGCAGGCTCATGGACAACTGACTCTCATGCCTAGCAAGCAAAGGCCTCCCATGAGCACAAGTTTGTCCTTCCTCCCCTCTCTGATGCTAACACTTCCCTGCAATATCCCCCAGGACAGCAAGACAGCCCTCACACAGACTGCAAAGCACAGATGGGCACTGCTCTGCCACTGCACCTCAGTGCTCTAGGAATACCTTCCACTGTGCTCCCGAGGCTGATCTTATTTATTCTGCCTTACTTTGAATCACACAAACACACTTGATCTCCTCCCTCCCACAGTGCAGCTAGATCCAAACTTTATTAACACAAGTGGCATTTTTAGAACTGCACTGTATGGGTGGTGTGTGCTCCTCCAGTACACGAGCTGCTTATCAATCACTTAATTGAGATGTCTTGGTCTTCACCCAGATGGTGCCTTTCAGCAGAGAGCATTGTGTTTTAAAACTTTGGATAATTATAGCCCTGTAAATGGAGACTGCAAGATTTGTTGGCTGCAGCCAGCTCATCTTTCTTCTGTAACAGCCTCATTGTCTAGTCATTGCCTTATTCACAACGGGAAGAGATCCTTGCAAATGGAGACACCCATTTAAAGACTCCTCAGCTGGGTAAACAGTAGGAGTCTAACTGATAGTAACTCCAGGAAGGATTAAAATCTATCAGTAAGTTTGGCTCTACTGTTTATCTTTCCCTCCTTCCTTGGGCACACAAACTGGAAGGAAATGAACCTAGCATTTATGTTGCTCTGCTAGCTGATTTAAAACATATTTAAAACCTGATTACACCAGCCAACAACACCCTGTCAGTACTTTGCTTTTTACTCTTTTTAAACAAAGCCAATTAACCAGGGTCCTGAGGGAAACGGGCCCATCATTTCTCTGTGGTGAAAGTTCAGCTTCAGGCAGGACTTGGGCATTTTTGCTAGCACACTGCCTTCTCCTCTCCGATCAGCTGGTGACTCTACTCCACCCAGGCCGTCTGAGCTGGCTCTCTCCTGGCTTCCCTTGCTCATAGGGTCTGTAGCAGCTCTGCTGTGCCAATGCCACTCTCCTCCCCTATCCCCTGGGCACTAGCAGCGACTCCTTGGAGCCACTGCTGCTTGGTGTCAGCTCTGCATCACATCACAGTGCAGAGGGTCTGCCTGACTCAGAAGTTTAAAAATTACCTTTGTCAAAAAGATTAATCTCTACACAAATTGATGGAAGGCAATAGTGCTGACACAGCGTATGTCTTTCAAAGGCAGAGTTAATGCATACAATTCAAAACAATTGCTATTCCATCGTGCCCTCCAGCAAGGGAGGTCTGGTGCCCTGGGCTACTCTGGATACAGGGTGCCTCCATTTGTTTGAGGACACCTCAGTTAAAGGGAAGGCTTTAATTTGAATGAAACATAACAATCTGGGAAAAAAACCACCTTGCCCATTGCAATAAAGAAAATCGGAATTCTTACTTCTTTCAGAGATTTGATAGGCTGGGGGGTGTGGGTGGTGGGGCAAGGGGAAAATATGTGCTGCTTTTTCGTTGCTTTGCAAACCACATTTTCTGATTCACCAGAAGACTCCATGGATGGCTGGAGAACAGGCTGTACAGTGACAGTCAGAGGGAAGGTGATTTTTCATCAGCCTCCATCTTTGTTTACAATTTAACTTGTTTAGGAAAACATCTATCCATAAAAACATCCACATAACAGAATTAGCACTTCATTCAGTTATGAGAAAAGAAACCCTGGAGGTCGCTTCTGAAACCTTAATGAAAAACCGCAGGACATCAGAATGAATACAAATATTTTTGAAGTTTAAACAAAACAGAGAACTTTGGGAAAAAAAAACTTTTCTCCTGTCTCCATAAATTTTATTTGTTTGTTTGTGTTTTTATTGTTGGGTTGGTTTTTTTTCTGTTTTGCTTTGGAGCATATGCAAAGTTACAGAGCCTGTTTTCCACTAATATAGAGGGTTTAAAAAGCACAACATTTTTCCCTCCCATTCAAGACACTGTAAGAAAAGGTTATTTAATTTCAGAATTGATTTATTTACGAATATGCAGATAAAGCTATGAGTTAGCCACAGTGTTTAAGTGGCAATGAAGTATTAGTGCTGGGCATGAGAATGTTGACAGTACTTTCTATTAAAATTTCTTTCAGCAAGGCCTGAATATACATGCACAAATTAACAATAGATACATGCACAAATTAACAATAGGTGGCCTTTAAGGCAACAGTTTGGAAGGTCACCAGAAAGGTACCAATTTCACAAAGACTTGAGTACATGAGTAACTCCTCTGAGTCATTGTCTTGTTACACAATGCATCACCCTAATTTTAGGCAGGAACTGGGTTACAGGCTTCAGATTTTTAAAGAGTTGCAGCATGATCCATCTCTATTCCCACTGTCACAAGTTACTGCATTGACTAAAACTTCTTTCAAGGTTCATGCATAACACTGAGAGCAAAACTTGAGGATTGCTCAAATCCATAGTTTACTGAATGGAACTTATCTGAGAAACATCTTTTTGCCTCCCACCAAAGTATGAAGCAACATGACTAACACCAATCACATATCTACACCTGTCATTTTTTCCCTGAAGAAGAAGTGCTCGCATGAGACTTTGTCATTTTAGACTACGTGTGCATGTGCATGCACTTGCACTTGTGCTGGATATAGCTAATGAATGCTGCTTATGCGAGAGACTTAAATCCAAGAAGTTGGGAGCAGACTGTAATATCAGTTGTGATTTCAAAACCATGTCAAGGACTTAACTGGAGTTTTTGCATAGAGGAAGCCACAGTCCTGTTTATTACTGTTCTGACTTCAGTGGAGAAGGTTACCACGCTTAAGTCTTTGTGAAATTGCAACATTGTTTCTGAATTTTGTGGCTCGCTCATACCACATTTCTAAAATTGAAAATAATCACTGTGTTATCTTTTGCATGGTATTGTTTCATAATTACAGTATCTTTATTACATATGGTTTTTATTTCCACTGGTAGAGGAAAAAGGAAAGTTAAGATTCCTTCCCCTATTGTTCCTGATTAAACTATTTGTTTACATAACATTGAAAAACTGTAACAAAATCAACTAGAAAAAAATAAGCTGCTCCCTAATCTCAGGAATTACATTTAATTTACTTGATTTAAACAGACATGCTTTACTAGGATCAACACAGTGAATTTTGTTCATGGTACATGTTAAACAAAATGAGCTCCCTGTAAGAGAAAGAAAACATGTTTATCTGAAAACAAAGGGTTTTATTATTGTTGCTCAGTCAGTTCAAACAGCAATAAGTTTAAACAAATGTAGCATTGACATCACTTGTTACTTATAAGATGTTGAAGTTTGCCTTAATAGGCAATAAATAAAATAAAGTCCCTGTGTTCCCCTGATCATTCAGTGCATTATCAAATAACTTTTTTTCTCAGTGATTATGTTGCCTCCCAAACTAATGGAAATATTTTATTACATTTTGAATACAATAAAGCTAGACTATTATTAGTCAGTAACTGAGAGTGGCATCTGAGGATATCGGATAGTCATATGCAATTAAATAAGTTTTCAATATATCAGAATTTTATCAATAGTAGTATATATTTTATTTTCTCTTATCCTGACTGGTTTGTATTTCACCTTGAACATGCAAAACAGGCATTTGGTTACTATTGTTTTAAAATACTTCTGCAGACTGCGAATTCATTACCCTTCACTAAAATACACAGCTCATTTCTTACCTATATTCTGTCTTGGATTTTATTCCTTCTAAACTGATATAGCTCTCACACACTGTATCTGTAAGCAAATAGAGAAATCCCAAGACACCATCACAGAAAACAAGCTGGAATAAAAAGAAAACTAGGTGAATTCAGCAAACACTTGTTATTTTCCAACACTAATAAGGCAGAATTTTCTCAAAATTAGTAAGTAACGATTGATTGTCTGGAAAAGAAGAGGGAAGAGAAAGGTGAGGGTAAGCCACTGCTTTTCTTAAGCAGTCTGAAGCCCACCTCTATTATGCAGAAGTGCGCAAAAACTTAGAGCTCTCGCCTTAACACTTCTGCATTGGCAGGAGAGTGCTGGTCTGAAGCTTTGGTTCCGATTGTCCCCTACTCATTCAATCAGGCACGCATACACCATCAGGCACAAAACCCCGATCAGTCTGACTTTCATTTTCATACATTAAAAATACTTGAGGAACTTTAGGGCTTTTTAAAACCTTTTTCAATAAAGAGAACTGCTAGATACAGTCAGGCTGACCATTGACTCAGTAGATCAGAACCAAGCATTCAGAATACATGGGGGTACCACTCTCACGTGCAGTACATGCAAAGGTCATCAAAGCTTCCCTGTTCTGCTCGCTCCTCACACCCTTAACCTCAGCTGCCCTTCCCTGACTAACCCTCGCAGGAGGCCCTTGTAAACAGAGATAAGCAAACTTCAAAAAGTCCAGAGTTTGTTTGGGTAAGTGCCCAAAAGTTCAGAAACTGGCTTGGAAACACAGTGAGAATAGGCTGTCTTGGGAGATGGCCAAACATTCTCGAGCAAGGCTGGACTATAAACACTTTAAGAATAGCCTCTCATAGTATTTTGGTGGTATTTGTTTCTCATCCTGTGTGGCTGGGAAAGTAAAGTATCACAAAAACGAAAGGGCTCAGGAATAAATCTACAGGCCCTCTCTCTGGTCTTGTGCCCAAGGCCTGGGCAACGTGGGAGCAGTGGTGTCTGCCAGCTTTGCCCACACTGCGTATACTGTGCAGGGGCAGGCAGCAGCAACATGGTGCCAGTTCAGTGTTTAGGGACAGTGAGTACATGTTTGGTTGGCTAAGCCAACCAAAAGCTGTCTGCCACCCAGGACAGGTCTCATTTCTCTTAACCTCACTCCTCACCAGAGCTAAACCGACAGAAAACTAAGACCGTGGAAAATAAAGGGGAAGAGGATAACTTTTGCCTAGTCAAATTCCCTATGTCAGCTCACTGTGGTGCTTAGACATGTGCCAGGGCAGAGGCAAGACTTTGCAAGGCTGGGGACAGGAGAGGAAGGGGAACCAGTTCTGCTCAGCAGCAGCCAGCTACATATTGGAAACCGCAACCGGACACCTTGAACGTTAAATTAAAGCATCTTTGTGTTGGATGGAAACAAACACTTCTCTGCTTTTAGGAACTGAGATGAGTCACCATATTCATTCAGCCTACAGTCAAAACCAGCTTGCCTTTCTGAAGTTCACTCCCAGCTCAATCTATGGCATCATCAGCTCAGAGCCAGACGTGGGCAATGATCCGGATGAACGTAACCACATCACTCCAGCCTGGGGCAAATCACATCATGGCCCCTGCACAAGGCACACATTTACCATGAGTGGCGGCACACCAGGGACGATGCAGCTGTCACCATGAAGAAGGCTGAAGCAGGACTGCAGAGTAAACAGACCAGATAGAGACAACAACAGCTCTGGACAACAAATCAAATGCTTGCAGGAAGAGGGGAGTGTATGAAACCTGTCCAGTATGTCTCACGCTTGATTGGCAGCAGAGGTTGAGTAAGCTGATTGCATAGCATGCGCCTGCGATCTCTGCATGTTTCTCAGCAGGCTGGGGTCTCTGCAACCACATAGTGAGATGAAAGTGTGGGTGGGGAGGATGTCAGTTTTGCACTGTTCCACCCCAAAATGGGGGCTTGTCCTCCCTTTCTCTCCTTGTGCTAGAAGTAGGACTCGTCTGACCCTCTCACCTGAGCCAGTCCAGCTTGGCAATCTGGAAGAAAACTGAATCAAAAAAAGCCCAAGGAACGAGCAGTTTTCTCACAGGTTGAACCTCTGGCTCTCATCCCTCAGTCAGCGCACGCATTCATGCTCTGACCTCCCTGCTGATCTGTCTTGCATCCCAGCTGGGACTGGAGAAAGTCATGTCACCCACTCTGAGGCAGCCAGGGCCAAAAAACAGTGAGACTGTGCCCTTTCTGGGATATTTTCCCCAAAATGTGCTCAAGATTCTGGAGGCTTTTTCAGGGGAAGGGGATCTTACAGGAACAAGAGGACCATGGAAGGCAGTGTTGCCTTTCTTCCATAGTGGGACCACTGCTGGTGGTCCTCATCCTCTGCTCTCAGCATGAGCATCACATCCTGGGTGACAAGCATGGTGGTTTTGGGCATCTGAAACTCTGCACTCTACCAGGAAGCCAAGTGGAGGCTTAGGCACATGGGGTGCAAGCACCCCAGTGATGGCTCCTACTCATCACCCCTGCCAGGAGACTTGACCCTTCAAAACAGGATCCTAATCTCATCTGCCTCTTCTGAAGTGAGAGCTTGAGTTTACGGATAAGAGGAGCTTGTGGTGAAGTTATTTATAGCTGCAGCAGCTTCCGCATCGGCAAATAGTAAGCACAATGTGAAACTGAGCCAAGCAAAAGTATTTTTCATTGAACAATAGATGATAGCTTGTTTATACTATCGGAAAGGACTATGAAAATGAGTGGCGGCAGCAGCAGGTTTTCAAAGGGCAGTATCTTGATTTGGGTTGTTGGCCCTCATTTGGGGCACCTGTCAGTATTTCACTGCAGCAGGAGTCCAAACTCTTGTCAGCATTGAGGAGTAAGCCCTATGGTACATGTGGTATGGCAACTTGGGTCTCTTGGCATGGCCATTCTGCGCCAAAGTGCACTATCAGGAAGCTGCAGTGCACATAGAATGAACATTGCTGTTTCAGGACAAAGTTGTCCTCCAACTGCATTTGCAGGCAGAATCCTGCTGCCATGTCTTGGCCAGCCAACTCTGCGCCTCTGCTCTCTCCAGGTTACACCTACAGTGATGGCAGAAGGACATTTCCCCCTCCCTTTATTAGCTCCTCTCTTAAAAAAAGGATACTTACTCTTGCCTGACTCTGCAGCTTTGGGATGCTTGAAAATCTGTGGTTGCTGACACTGCACAGGGAACTGGCAAGGGTTATTTTGTTGCTCCTTCATTCCTTGATGTAGCAACTTTCTTTTGATTTTAATTCGCAGTTCTGGAAGATGGCTCACCAGGCCATCTGATGATGAAAGCAACAGTTACTAAGATATTATCATCCTGCTACTGCTTCCCCTTCCCTCCCTCACACACATTGAGGCCACGTTAGGCTGAATCAGGCTTGCCACCCACCCAGCATCACTCACCCACCTGGCACCACCCCACTGAGGTGAGAAGCTTCTGCACCTACAGAAAGCAGTGTGAGGCTGAGCGCTTCTCCATAAGAGGAAAAACTATGCACAAATCTCCCATGATATTCAACTGATACCAAGGGAGGGATCTATTTTTTGTTACCTTGTAGGGTTCTGTGCTCAGTATGCTGCTGTCAGAGCCCTCCCCAGAAAGGCCTACCCAGCTTGCAGCAATGTGGGAGGAACCAAAAGTCGACTAAGAGATGACCTGTTTAACCCATGCGCCCACCCAAAAGGATTGTAGAGCTGGGGGCTGACCCGCTCTTTAACCTTGGAGGGGCAGCCCTTGCTGAATCACTCTTGGTCCCAGGGAGAAGAAAGTCTGAGGCCAGGGTCAGGACTCAGGCTTCAAGGGAAATGCACCTGAATCCCTGGAAAAGAGGAGGTTCTTCTTCCTCTTATTTGATAGCTGATGTGTGAAGTGATGGCTTTTTTCCAGTAGCTTTTTTTCCTCCAGATAAGGGAGTTTACAGAAAGGGGATACAAACAGATGAGGAAGCCTTTTTTTTTTTTTCCTCCTCATTGTGGCAGTCATCCTTGTTTCATGAGACACCTTTGAAAATATATTTAGTGTCATACTGCTCTATAAAGTAAGAAAGCATTTATTATGCTCACTTAACAGTCCGGAGCTGGAGGAAGAAAAAGATGAAGTTGCGCTCTTCTTTTTTTACTTATTTTTGACTACTTCTTTTGGTTGTCTCCATTTCTGAGGACCTGGCTTCAGGCAGCTGTCCTATTATGGCTCTCCCCCAAAGGCAAAAGAAAGGGAGAGGGAAAGGGAAAGGGGGAAGGGGAAGGGGAAGGGGAGGGCGAAGTGGAAAAGGAAAGGATCCTACCTGAGGCAGACAGGAGTACTGGCACATCTACCTGGGCTCCCTCATGGTCACTCACTGACTGGCCTTCAGGAGGGTACTGGGCATGGCCAAAAACTCTCCATTATCCTCTAATCCCTTGGAGGTCCCTTGGATATGTGCAAGAATCCACCCAGGAGGATTTATTTCAGCTGGTATAAGGGAAGGTTATCATGGCTGTGAGTCTCACAAGGTGGGGAAGATTTATATCAGAGTCTATTGATGCTGTAGGACAGGTGTTCCTAAACTGCAGCTTACAGCCTAACAGAGGTCTTCTTCAGGGACCTCATTGGACAGTGTAAAGAGCCTGAATGTCAAAATACAAATAAGTATATGTTGTACATATAAGAATGTCCCATCTTGCTCCCACATCCAAACTCCCATGCAAGTGGCTGGAAACACTGTTCTCAAAATTTCTTCTTGTGTTCTCACCGCAAGTAACAGCTGTCACAGCCAGAGGGGACATGTGTGTAAAAGATGAAGAATTCTTCTAAACCAGTGAGCCTCTCAGACTGGCAGCATTTATAGTATGCTAAATCCACATCCATGCCAGGCCCTTAGACTCCCAGTCCAAACAACCACGCACCTACATGCAGCCAGATCATCTCCAGGTCTTCATCAGGAGTCCAAAGTAAGACTTGAAACTCCAGTTTAAACCCTCTGAGTCACACTTTGAATGCTCTGCCACTCCATTTGTGAGACAGGTAAGAAGGAGATGCATGCTCCGTGGAACAAAAAGGATAAAGGACTGTGAGTCATTCAGAGCCAGTGCACACTGTAAAAGAAGTTTGAAAACCTCCTGACCTCCAGCATTTATTATCCATTAGAGTTTCTCATTCATTTCCACTTAGAAAATCATCTCTGACATAAAACACTCCTATATTTTGGGTAGACACAAATAAAACAACAGCTGATTCTGGCCTGAAATTGCCCCTTTTTTCCCTGCAATTTTACAAGCTGTTATTTCTGAAGCCAGATTTGCCCTCAAAGCAATTGTACTTTCTGAGTGTTTTTCTTAAAGCAGGTTTCTTTCACTCAATGTGACAAATTTCCTAATGCATAAGTGTTGATCCTGGCCCAAATACAATTATATTGTAATTTACATACACACATTTCCATAGAAGTGTCATTTGTAGTGTTATAATCATCTGAGGTAACTTTAGGCTATATTGTCATCCTATCAGCTATCACCAAGTTATTATTTAACCTTATACTCTATTACAGATCCTGCTTGAATCTATTTGAACAATTAGTTGTTAATTAAATAAGGATTTATAATATTCTGTTCCTGGAGACTCTTCACTGCTCCATTGCTCTAGCACCCAGTTGTCATGGTTTCAAGACCAACCTATACTTGCTGTGAACTTTTTTTGTGCATTTTTAACTTTATCTGACAACAAGAGCAAGTGAGATGTTTGTTTAAATTATTGACTTGCACCTTTATGAAGCACACAGAATCAGGAAATTTTGTGAACTGAGTTCTGTTTGCAGTTGTGCCAGAAAAATTGCAGCTCGAGTTTCATTATATGTGTTCACAGCCTGATAAGTCATCATGGGCCAGGGATAATATAAAATAAAGCCACAAAGTGATAAACAGTGGAGTAATATAACTCTGAAGCTGAAGAAATACTATATATCAAGAGTAAGACCAGCCTAACAGAAGATCCCCAATAAGGGAAATGACCTGTGAGCTGGCCTATAAGTTCCACACATCTGTACTCTTCAGAAGTGGAGGAGGGGCCTAGGACCAGCTCCAGTTTCTCGACTCCCAGGTTAACCCACATCATCTGCACGGACAAACAGAGGGAAACGAGCCAGGCAACTCTGCAGTGATCCTTCTGGCTGATATATGAGCTGGAAGAGTAGCTATTGAGCAGAGCTGAGTGACAATCATTTTGTTGGTCCCGCTGGAATTTCTGTCATATTTAATATTTATTCCACCTCATAAAGGAATGATAAAAAAACAAGCGAAAATCTGAGGATGGGAAAAACAGAGAGAGATAAGTCAGATCTGCTGAATCAAAAGGCTTGGGAGATTTCCAAATGTTTCCCCTAAAGTATTAACAAATGGACACATTTGTTTTACTATTAATTAATTTGGAATATGAACTGGAAAGGCATTTCCAAGTTGGAGAAGTAATATTCAACTTAGTTTTTGAACGAGGCATGTGGTGATAAAAAAAAAAAAAAATTCTGCAACTTTTTTAATCTAGTATTTTCCCTACAAAAAGTAGAATTCAACCTCTATGATAAGGTGAATTCAGGTATGTATTTGGGATAGACTTTTCTTGTAAGCACGCTATTTTACAATGAATTTCCAATGTCAAATACCTTTCAAGAGGTTTTGAAGCCATTGTAGTCTGCTATCCCTTCCTTCGCAGCATGTTGCCCTTTCCTCTCTGACAACGTGGGCCAGATGGGAACTTTCTACTGCCATCTACACCATTCTAAAAATGAGCCCTTGTGGCTGGCACTGCAGATTGCTGTCAAATCCCTAGAGAACGGCTGCTACACAGCTACTTCTCTGACCTGAGGACTGACTGCATTTGCAAAGACTGCTATAGGGAGCAGCTTGTGCACATAGAGAAGGGAAGAACTGCCTTTTGCATGAAAGAGGATGGATTGTCCTGAGCCCAGGGTAGGTCTTGATGCATGGAGATGACTGAAAAAGTCTTTCACACAGTTCGGAAATGGAGAAATAAGACATCCAGATGTGAGGTCAATATCCAAACATTTGTATGTGTGTAGGAGACAAGAAAGGCTGGGTAATCTCTTATTCCTAGCAAAAGGTTGAAGTATTCCTGCAATGAAAGCATAGAGAGACCTGCTGCTGCATCAGACACTAACTGCAAAAGTAGCCTGAAGAGCACACCACCAGTGGTTCTTCCCCGCTTAGACCCTTCTCAGATGCTCCACACACTGGATGTGCCATGGTTGAGGTTGCAGTGGACTGTGGGTCTGCACTGTGATGAGCACCCCTGTGGTCCCGTATGGTTGGCTATTTCCATCCCATGGCACTTCCCCAAGCATGCAATCAGATGCAATAGCAACATGCTGTCTTACAACCTGGCATGTGTCACAAGATGTTGAGAGGTCTTGCTGTAGCCTCAGTCTGTCTTCAGCTGTTATAATCCAGAGTATAATATGCACAATAGTGTTCATGTCAAATTAAAATAAAATCAGCATCATTTTCATCCTGTCTGGCTCATGGTAGCAGCAACAAACTAACAAGTACTAACCCTAGAGCTGTGAACATTTTGTTGTTAGCACTACTGGTGATTTATAGGGAAACAAGAAAGATGTTGCTTGTGCTGGGCAGACTTAATGCAGAAACAGGAGATAAAACACATAAGTGTTTATCTACTACCACAGGAACGGGTCGGGGGGAAAAGAGATATTTTTGCATTGTGGTCATGTGAAAAGGCAAATTTCACATGGATTTTCATGCAGACCCATAAATCAATCCATGTTCCCTCTAAAAGTTCATGGTCTTTTGCAAACTTCTCAGTAAACCAGGGCTGAGCTTAGAGATTGTAAAGAAACTGGAAGCCAAGCAGGGTTCAGTTAATGTCATATTTTGCTGTGAACATTTTGCTCAGGTCTAACTAGTATGTTTAGGAGTTTAGACAAGTACAGCTGTGTTCTTCAGGAGTAAAAAAAATGTTCTGAGAAATCAAATACACCACACAAAAAGTAATTACAAAAAATCTTTACTTAAATCAAAATTGTTCCCTGCTCTGTGTTCATCGTATTACTT
>VYZS01086450.1:0-13645 GCA_013400695.1 Neodrepanis coruscans | reverse complement strand
TTTAATAAATTGCTGCCTTCCCTATCCGTCTCTTGTTCGTTGATAAACCTAATATTGTCCAAAACCAGGACACTCATGTTTGCTCAGTAAGTCATAATCATTTCAGACATATGTTAGTCAAACAGTCAGAGGAAAATCTTCTCTCTCCTAGTTGCAAAATAAAAATAAAAACATAAAATCACCTTGTAAGAACAATTAAAATATGTTAGATCTTGAAAACATATTCCTAAGCTTTCTGTGTTTGCCAGTGCCCACCTCACCTTTCTGGTCTTGTAATTACAGTTGGGAGTGCTTTGAAGTAGAAAATGTTTTAAAGGTTTAACTCCATGGTGCTTAAACCACAAAACACGGTCTGTGCCCACAGCTGTGCCCACATAAGGACTTCCAAGGTGGATCACCATTAGGCTGAAGTTCCAGGAGCATTAGCCAGGCAGGTCCATAACACCAGCAGAGATGGCCCCAGCACAGTGGAGGTGCAGTCCCACTGCGCTGCTGGCCCTGCTGCATATGAGCAGGTTGCTTCCTGCCTTCCTGGTGCAGCTGCAGTGCCTTTGGGAAGGTCAGGAGTAAACCTCACAGCCAGAAATTAATGGAGGGTGGGAAATCATGTATGTTTGCAACTCTGGCATGCCAGATTCTTTGGCCAGCGCAGCAGGATCACACCTCTAGCTGCCCGCCTCATCCCTTGCCTTCTTGTAGCCCTGGCACTGAGGACATTTGTAGATAAAATGTTGTAACAGTATCAAAATATTTTCCTCCTTTCGCAAAGCACAGACCTTACCAGCGACAGCCCAGACATACAGCCCTGGTCCTCTTCCCTGTCACCAAGGTGAAGATCAGCTTTCAGTTCTGCAAAATGCTGAGCAGCGGCTACTGGGACATACATACAAGGAAAATGGGGGATGCACACTCTGTGCTTCTTCACCAGCTGGGACTCAGCAGCCCAGTCTCAAGGAGGCTTTCCTCCCACTTGTCCTCCCACTACCAAATCCCTTTGGGCGCCAGATGAGGATGGGGAGGGAGGTGGCCCTTGGCCCTTCTCTCCTGGCATCTCTGTTGAGGAGGTGCTTTTGTCTGCTGAGTGTGATGATGGGCGGGTTTCCCCACACCTCCACAAAAGTTGTTTTTGCAAAGGCTGCTTTTCTTAGCCTGGCATTTAAAAGCAGAAGTTATCAGGGCATAAATCATCCTGTGACTTGTTGAGAAGCGTGTGAGAGGAGATAAAGGCGAGACAGTTTGATAAACCGTTAGGAGACGGAGGAGGGAGGGGGCAAGAAGGGAGGGAGGGGGCAAGGAAGGAGGGAGGGAGGGAGGGGAGGAGGGAGCCACAGTTCCGACCGATTATGTCATAGGTCAGCCAAAAGGATACAAGTAAGATCGAGGAGCTGTTTCCAAACTTTCTGAGGCTGGCTATGACTACATGTACCCGCTACAGAGCTGGGTGTAATAAATATCACACAAACACAGAGCATTACATCACGTAAAGGGAAAAGCCAGCAGATGAACTCACATCATAAAACCTTGACTTGATATCTAGCCAAGCCCAAGCAGACAACCCCATTATTAAAGAGTTGACAGAGCTCTGCTCGTTGCTGTGGCTTCACCCTTCCACTTCCTGTCACCTCCAGCACAGCCAACACTTCCTCGCTCCCCCTGTATGCTCCCACAGCCCTGCCAGTGGCCAACCCGGGCAGCTATAGCCAGCCATGCAGTGCAAAACAGCAAACTAAACATTTCACAAATTTTGAAAATGTGCTCCTCTATTTCCATACACTTTTCTCACAGCAGCTCCAGTTTGTTTTTCTAGATTTTGTAGTGAATTTATTGATCGTTAATGTCTCTGAATGACAGACCAAAATTTATAGGCACAGAGGGCCTGATTCTCTTTCACATTAAAGCTCTCTTATATCTGTTGGGAAGCATTGAGAGTCTTGAAGTGTGGCCAAATTTTACCAAGCACACAAAATCCTTTCTACAGCAAAAGGAAGGTTGAGAATTAATCCTGTGTCTAGTGTCTCTACATGGAATAGCTAAAATGGGCAATTCTGGGGAACACTTTAATAGGGAAAACTGGAGTGTGGCTCAGATCCCAGTACTCCCAGTCTCTCAATTAGGAGGAAAGCCCTTCCCACCAACCTAGGAAGGTTGCTGTCAGCAGGCCTCAGTCCTACCACATGGCTTCAGGCACTGCATCTTTCAGCCTGGTTTAGCCTTGACAACTTATGGTGCTGTGACATGGCATTCTCCGGGGGTCTTCTGAACATGGATGAAATATTTGGCTCAGGTTGAGCTAGCTTGCCTGCTGGGGCCTTTTCTGTCTAATGTCATCATTCTGTCAAAATTATACTTGATCGAGTTTTTTTATTGTTGTTTCTAACTTTCACCTCTGCCTCAGCAATTCCATCTGGTAGGTCATATTCCTCTTTCTGATTGCTTTTTGGATAAAAACATGCTCACTGGGGCCTGCTTGGAATTAGTTTTTCTTTTCCACTAGCTGCTCAGCTCAACCCTATAGTTTCCCTGATTTAACACAGACAGGGTCAACCCACCTTTGCCTTCCTGGCACACACATTGAAGTCCCTGTGCTACAACAACCTCATTCAATTTCTAACAATCTCCAAGGGGGTGTCATTTACAGGGGCTTGAACTGAAAAGCACAAGTTTTGTGTCATCCTCTTGCATGTGCACTAGTGTAGATATTCAATTAGCAATGATAGGAGAAAAAAAAATACTGTCTTGGCTAAGTCCCCAGGACATTCTTAGAAGACTGATGATGTACATCTCATTTAACTCTCTGGGTTTGAAATAATTAAAGACCACTATTATTTGCTTTCCATTAATTTCACTGAGTATCTGGAAACACTTTTTTTATTTAGAATTTTATACCTACCTTGTAAGAACACCATCCTCAATAACCTCCTTTCCACCTACCATAATTACAACAACTTGAACACTAAGATACAATGAGAGGCTGCTACTACTAGTTACTGCACCACTGCCCTTTAGGCTCAGTGGCACTCTCTTATGCTACAATAAAGTGGAACAAAAAGATTTCCCATCTTGAAAAGACTGCAAAAAAGCTCATCTTTAAGGTTATATTACTGGCTTGCTCTTCATATGATCACAACATTCACAGGTCTGGAGCCTTTCCGTAGTGTGTAAAGGCAGAGCTGCAATGCAAACTCTTCTCCAATCAAAAAAGATGACAGATTGGCTTGAGAAAAGGACTTGGGCAATCAACCAGTTAAACAACCAATCAACCAGTGAATGGGTGAATTACAGAGGCTAAACCTAAAAGACTTTTTAGAGATTTTAAGAACGAAGAGGAAACAAAATTAATTAGGAAGTGTTTTAAAGATGTTTTTAGCTAGCTAGCTTGTGTGTGGCAACTGCGAGTCACAGTAGCAGACCCCACGGAGCCAAAACTGTCACCTGTACCGGAGAGGGAAGAACAGCTGGTGGGACTTGTGCAGCTCTGTAGCTCCCTCTGTATGAGCTGAGATTGAGCAAAGCACTGACAAAGTGACTGGGCAGTAGGCCAGGACCTCAGTTGAGAAGAAAAGGTATTCTTGTGGAGATCTCAAAAGATCCCATTTCTAGTGGGAAAACCTGATAAAACTTGATAAAAGAGTGGTCTCCCTCTGATCTCCTCTTCTCACCTTGCATTTCTTTCCGCCTTCCTTAATCTTCTCTGCCATGGGTATTCCTGTAGATGTCATGGGGACAAAGGACTATTGCTGACTATGGTACCAAAGGCTAGGAAGGAAGACTGACCCTCAAATAGAGATATTGGCTTGGAGAAACAACAGCACGCACCTTCAAACACTTGAAACCTTCTATTTTAACTGAAAACTATTACCTCTTCCCCAGACAGGATGCCAGGTAAATGCAGGTTATTTTTTTTTGAGCAATAACCTGAAAAATAGCTGTCCCCAACACATTTTTTATTTTGCCCAACTTCTCTTTCCTTGCTTGTACATGTCAATATTTACAAGCTCTACCACTTCTTGGATTATTTATTTTCCCTGGTTTATTTCACTCGGTGAAAAATCTCTCCAGCTCAGGACTTGACAGTTTGTTGCTGATATCCATCTTTATTAACTTCACTGCTGCAAAACAACAACAACAACCATATATAGTCATTAAAAAAGTCTCATTCAGGATGATGCTTAAATCTGGGGGTGGAGGGAGGAGGCAGGGCAGAATTCTCCAAAAATAGCCAGTGGTTTTCACACATGCATTTTAGTATGCATGTCACTGAAAGCCACGTCTCCCTCCACTCAGTAAATTCACTGACAGAGCTGCTGTCAACATACCTGAAGGAATGACAGTGAGGGCGGCTTTTCTGGACTCCATTTTATGCTTCAGGGCAGGACCGAAAGAGCTCAGAGCTAACTAGCTCCTCCTCCTCAGTGAGCTCTGAAATGCCAGAGCCTGGCAGATAGCAACAATCTTTCCAGATCACTTTTAAGTTTGGCCTTCGAATTACAACAGACCATACACTTTTAAAATATTCCCTGTAATGTCTAATGCAGGATGACGGAAAAGGTTTTCCCTCTTCATTAGATAAACTAATGCTTAGGCCCACCTGCATTTTGCAGCTCCTTACTGCTAACACCAAAGGGCACTTCAAGATAAGCTGAACTTCCCTCAAGGTGGAAATCGTTACTCTACGAGGAAATGCCAGAACAACAGGCTGTGCTGACTGGTCTCATCCTCTTTAGCGCAAGATCCGTGGACTTGGCTGAAGCACGGGATTTGCCACAGCCTTGCTGCCTTTGCACCAAAATGAATCAGAGCCCACCTCCGTATTACATCTGCCACTCAAAAAGCAGGGGCAGAGTAATTTTTAATCAATCTGGCTAGATTGAGTCCATCCCTTCATATTTTCCCTGTCCTGTTTTCAGAGTCAGAGGATAAGCAAAACAATCTGGCATGCACAAGAACCCTTTAGGCTGGCTCTTTTCATCTCTCTGTCCAGACTTCAGAGAGTAATCTGAAAATAAACAAAGCCTCTAGCCCTGATAATGACAAGGATAACCTTCCTGCCCTGAGCCACCTCCCAGCCGTTCAGGGGTGGGTGCAGCTGGGCAGACAGAGAAGTTAAGGGAGGTGGTGAGAAGCTAGCTGCAGTCTACAGACACACACCCACAGTCTCCTCAAGATCCAGCAGGTCACACTGCAGGGACTAGCCAAGCCCCCAAGCATGGCATGTAATGAAAGAGTGGCATCAAACCGTACAGCTGCCTTGTAATGAAAAGGGCTCAAAGACTTGTCTAATCCTAATAAGAGAGACAACCAGATGGACAGCAAGCTGGGATGCTGTAAAACACTCACAGAAACAGCGTGATAGTTTGCTAGCACGGGTCAGCCCTAGCCTTGAGAAAGCAAGCACTCATTTCTCAGTGTGGGCACACCTGAGGAGGGGATGATTAAACCAGCTGGCATCACACTAAGTCTTAGCCTGCTGGTGAGTATTTTGTCTCTTGTCCACTTCCATCTAAGCTTATTTAAAAGTAGCCACATCTCTGGATCGAAAAAAACTTTTCTGTTAGCTCCTATGTTATCCCTTCTTAGCTGCACTGAGGGACAAAAAGCTGAAGGGCCTGGCTTGCATCCCAGCAGCATGGGCTCATGGAGTCTGACAGGTCATAGCATAATGTATATCTTTCCACTTTGACAGACATTCACCCCAAAGGGGTTTCCAAATTTCCTCTCTGGCCTTTTGTGACAGCATTGGATTAATTTTGTCTGGAACAGGAGATTTATTGCTCTTGAGTCACTGTGGTTCACTTATCTACTCTACATCTCGAACCCAAAGTTCAGGTGGCATTTAGTTATCACCCTTCTTATCAATTCACAGTGGGAATACCCTGGTGATACCCTATTTCTTTCCACTAAATGCCCATCTCTTCTTATCTGACTTTCAGCTGCAGCAATCATACCAGGGAGTCCTTTCAAAAGGATGACTGCAGTTATGTTGGCTGTAGGAGGTTAAGAGTACGGGTGGTGAGGTCCACAGCACTCCCAATGCTTTCTCTGAGCATTTCAGGCATGCTTAAGCCAAAATATTGGAAAAAAAACAACTTCCAAGCTTTCAAATGAGATCAGCTTGATACCCAAGCGCCTGACTCTGCCCCAGTGGCTGTAGCTCTTGTTTACAGCCAAAGTTTAGAGAAATAAATGTGTTTTCCACTTCCCATTCAGATGCAGCTGAAATCACACTAGCATGGTCCATCCTGGGAGTAAGGCTGTGTCTCCATGCCCAGGGACCTGGCACCAGCCCAGATGGCAGAAGCGCTGTGAGAGAGTCTGTTTTTCTGCAGTTCTCATCACTGTGGGCAGAGGTTACTTCACGGGAATTGGCATCTTTGGACCCAAGTTTAGGCAATCCAAATCAGACTTAAATCTGTTGCCTAAATTCAATTTGGAGCTAACTGTAAATGCCTTTGGACAGCCCTGGAGAGTGTGGGAGATTTTATTTTTTCTGCCTGAGAAAAGCTACTCCAAACACTACATTGTCAGGTAGCCCATAAGTTTATTTATTTTTCTGCTCACTTCCTCAGACCCATTCTGATTAATTTCTTGATGGATAGTTACATCTGACTTCAGAGACAAATCCTTCCCACCCGCAGCACTGTTTGGGGACACCTGTAAGCTGCTCCGTGGGATGCGTGACTGCAGGAGGGAGAGGAAGGCAATGACCTAAATTAAAGCTCTTCCCCCTTCGAGGCTGTTAAAGACAGCGTGGGTCTGCGGAGGAATTTTCTGATGAGCTGGAAAGTGTCCCCATGCCTCAGCTTGGAGTCATCCCAGCAGCACGATCCACGCAGGGGGAGGACTGGCTTTGAGTCAGAGCTGCGCAGAGCGGATCACCTGCGTGCTTTGGGCAGGACCCTGCGTGTCTGTTCACGTGAGCCTGCTCGAGGTCAGCCTTGCTCACAGCCATGTACCGTCACATCGTTTACATCGTTCACAAAAGCCGGGCACACGCAGTGGCTGAAGACGCAACGGGTTGTGGTAATTTATTATTTTAAATGAAGGTTTATTTCGGGAATTCAGTGTTTTACTTCCCATCCTTTATGACTCATTAAGTCAGGTGAGCCACCTCTATTATTTACTTATACTTTTATATTTCAAGGGCAAGTCCTAAATTGATGTTTGTATCGGCTGAGCACCTTCCGAGGCCGAGCTCTCTCATTTATCTGCCTGCTTATCTTGCATTCATATGCATGCTGTATGCATGCCTACACCAAAACAGCAGGTTTTTGACAATTTGCTTCACAACCAACACCTAGCTCCTGTCTTTTGTGCTTGTCAATAACTACTGGTGCACTGACAGAAAACTTTCAGACATCTCGATTAGCATTTTTGTTTGAAAACACAACTAGAAAAGGAAAAGAAAAAAACTAAGACAATTGTGAAGCTTGGGGAGTGAAAATGTTGCCATGTGGCAAAAAGGCATTGCCGATGCACTGAACAGCTGAGAACAGAGAGCACTACTGATAAACATTTTTTTAAAAATCCATAAGATTATGACAAAATTATGACCAAATAAGACCAGCTAACCCTCATTTCAACTTTCACATTTCCTTCCCATAAAACCATTTCAGAGGAAAGAGGGGGCTTCAGAGATGATATCCTGCCCTGGTTCCCCATCCCCCAAGCACTTAATCAGAGATTTACAAACTAGTAAATCAAAAGGGACTGTGAAATTCTAGCCAGAGAAGCGAACAGCGAGATTAAGTGGATTAGTCTACTGTACAGGAATCCAAGGAATGCAGCCTGCATGTACTTTTGTTGTGGATTACTCAGCAGCAACATTATGGTTTTACATCTCTCAGAAATATATGGACATATGCACTTGTGCAAACCAACAAGAAATAGCAGGTCCCAATACGCCACTTCACTGTACTGATTTCAGCAGATACAGCATTTTCTGGGGAAAGATGAAGAGTATCCAAACACTTTTATTTTTTGTTTTGTCAGTTGAAAATGAAGCAGGAAACAATATACTCCTACCAGAAACAGGAAGACTTATCTATTTAATTCATGGGCAATTACATCTCCATCTAACTATGACATCCACCTGTTAATGGTACAGTGCAGTTCAGACACTGCAAAGCTTTTAGAAAAGTTGGGTCCTGATCAAAATTCAGCATCTCAGACTGATAACAGTTTTGGGGTTGTTTTAATCGGGTCCAAAAATATACCTGAATTCATAGTCTGAGCAGACTGTTGGTCAGAAACACAGGAAGGAAGCACTAAGTGATGGACAAATGAGCAAACTTTTACTAGCCAGAGTTAACAGTTTGTATTAGCAGTCAGTAATAAATAATTAATATAGCCCTAGGAGATATAAAGCCATGGTATCTTGTGCTTGGCTCTAAAGGGAACTCAAGATAACCTACTTTGAACAGTAATGTGTTCACAGTATGTGGGAATTAACTGCTCAATGTAATAAGTATTATTGAATTTCTCATCTCTGTACAGATAAAGGGCAACTGCCACCAAAAAACACAGTAATAACAGTAACTGAATGATAAAAAAAGCAAACAAACCTGCTTTTCATTACATGCTTAAAATGTTATAGGTTGAAATAATCTTAAAAGGGCTTAAAAACCAGCAATTAAATATTTCCATTTCTGTTTTCCAAGACTGCAGCTAAGAAAACGAAAGAGGCCTAAGTGCCATACCATGCTAGCCTTGCTAATAACTCTCTGTGAAAAATCTCATTAATTCAGTCTGGCTCTTCAGATCAGCCGCTAAGACCTTGTATTGTCAGTCATCCTCTGGCCTTTTCAGGATTTCCACAGCCTAACTAGCAGAGTCTCCATGGAAACCATGCAGTCATGCTTTGCACATCCCCAGAACTTTTTGTTCCTGACAAAGCTTGAAAAATCACATGCAGCATGGAGAGTTTAACACAGTGAACTAAACCCTGACCCACGTTTATAAATGATAAACCCCAGCATACTAGCTTTATTATAAATGATTTCCTTACAAGATACTTAGCCAAGCCGGCAAAATGCTGAACCAGACAACATAGGAGGAACACAGCCCTGGAAGAGAGGAAGCAAACAAACCAAAGCAAAACACAGAGTTTTGGGCTAGTTCTGCCTCCTTTGAAAGCACTGGATGTACATAGGTACAGAAACAAGCACAGAGCAGGAGCGGCTAGCCCTCTGAAGTTGCCTTTCCCTGTAACTCCAAGAAGGAGTTAGCACTCTTGTGACTGTGCATCACAGTGGTACTGATTCATTTCTCTAAATGAGTATCTTGGCCATCAGTGGTGGCAGAAGCCAGGCTCCAGCTCTGTGGCTGCATGGTGCCCCTGAGACCCTAAATACACCTCGTATAGCCCTGGCCAAGCACTGTTCCCACCTCTCCAGCCCTGGAGTAGGCATCTGGATTGATATAGCAAAACTGGTACCAAAGGCAGTAGTGGCACTGCTGTCAAAATTAGATTCTCTGGCTTGCAACTAGGAACCAACAGGCTTGGAGTCCACACTTGTGTCTGATGGAGGGTAAGAAGTTGGCAATCTGCTCAACAGACTAGCTGCCCTTACCCCAAGCCTGAAGGCTCCCCACCAGGCTCTGCTGGGATGATCGAGGGCAGGGTTCATTGGTTATGCTGACCCCCCTTAAACCCACTGATGCAAGGGGCAAGTACTCACACCAACAACATCACTGCCTAATACAATGTGTTGATCATAGCCAGGAGGACAGGAATGAGATGCCAGGCATTGTCCCCAGAAATGAGTCCATGGAAAGCCCCACCAAACAGCCAGCACTTGGATGCCACTTGTTCCTTGGCACTGCAAGAGACCCATGGGATTTTTCCTGTCTTCTCTTAAGCAGTGCTGTCAGTCCATGCTTGGGGAAGCAGTTGCACAAAGATGTTCTATATAGGAGGACGAGCAAAAGTCAAAAAAGTCACATTCAGAGGAGGAATCACTGCAGGCCAAATTCACTTTACTGCAGTAAATTCTCAGCATTGGTGCAGATGAGCAACCGCCTGCTCAGTACAGCATCTGGTTTGTGAGAAAAGAGGTGACTCATAGCTGAGGGTCATACTGTAATCTGGGAGGACTCCAGGGGAGGGAGAGAGACACTCTTAGCCCAATCCATAATGAGCTCATTCCTTTCTTGGGGCAGAAGATGCAATACACCTCTAGAAGATCAGAGAGTCCCGAGAGGGCTCAACCAGTCATATGGGAGCTGGCAGTTGCACACTTCAAGCCCTGAGTTGCAAGTAATGAGTCTAGGATTAGGAAGTCAGCCTCACACAGGATGGCTCAGGAGGTGTTTGGCACATGCAGTCCTCTCCTAGTGGGATTCAGGAGGTCAGAGCAGGCTTTGTTTCCATGGGTTCCCCTAGTATCTCACCACAGTGGATGGAAAACATTTCTCCACCTTCTCCTCCCACAGTGAGGGGTGGTACATAATCAACAGGAAGCCTTGGATCCCTGGGGCCTTTCAGAGGATAACCACAGGCATTGGAACCAGCATGGTGTGGGATGTGCAGGCCTGATAGACATTGCCTTAGTTGGCCAGGACCCTCTGTCCCTGAACTAGCAGCAGAATTACTCTGCTGCTGCTGTACTTTGGTGAGCAGCATATGCTGATGCTCTCCCTCAGAGTCATTCACCATCAATGGCAAACATCTGCTTCACTCACCACCCAAGTGGCTTCTGCTTTTCCATGGAGCATACGGGTGGCTTGGATACCTGAATTGTGGAAACCACAGGTTCTCAACCTCAGGTGGACACCCAGCCCCCCTTCCCTGGTGAAGACCTGGTGTCATGCCCTGCAGCCTGATTGCAAGGCCCAAGGAAGCAGATGGTGTCAGGCTAGAGCAGGAGCCCAAACCGAATTACAGCCATCCTTGTGACCGCTTCAGTTTATTTGTTTGTCCATGAGGACTGAGAAGACCAGAACACAGGGGACATCCCTAGGAGCTAATTTTATGCAAAGTCTTGATTCCTCCTTGCTGAACTGTGAAATTGTACTTGTGTTGTCCTAAAAGCAATAAAATATCTTCTTTGCATCTCTTGCTCTGATCTCTTATTTTCTTTGGCTTTGCCTCTCTTGTGGTTAGAAATGAGATCTTTTGGGAGTTCAGGAGCCATGGCAGCCTGAAGGATTCTAGAAATTATAATGGCTTTTTATCTACTGAATACAATGTAAAATACAGTTGCCACTGAAAAGGATTATTAAAATGCAAGATGACAATCACATGTGCCACTTCAAAACTCAGGAAGGTGTGAAGATGTGTAAAGGGCAGGACTTGTTGCTGTAATTGTTGAGGTGAAGCAGGTCCTAGTGAAGGAGTGCTGGTCTCTTACCAGTCATACTTGGCTCCTGTCCCTCCTCCTGTTCTACCTAAGTGTTGCTATGTCATTGAAGGTGAGGTCAGTAAATACCTCCTGGTTTCATTCTGTGGTGGCCCTGTACAATCCCCAGTCCTGGATGGAGCAAGCTCACAGGTCCACCTCTCTGCTGTAGTCCACATCAAAATGAAATGAGACCCTCCTTTAGCAAAAATTTCCCAAATGGGTTATTGTTTTCTCTTTCAGGCAAAAAAAACACCCTTCTCTTTGCCAAGTCAATGGCCACTCTCCGCTTGCCAGATCTAGAAGAGTGATGGTAAGTGCGACATGTAGGCTCCTGGGAGAGGGTGTTCCCCAAATAAGTAGCTTTTTCTTTGCCATTAGCTCAGGGCAGAATGGAGAAAAGATGGTTACAGGCTATGTCAAACCCTGCTGCCTACTGGTCCAACTCTTCCACATGACATCGGGGGCACACCAAGTCTGGAAAAGTACCTCCAAGTCCAAGACAGGGCATCCAAGCCCACGTGGCCTGGCCCCACTACCGCACAATGTGTTTGGACAAACTGAGGTCCTGAACAAGAGTGACAGACTATAACAGGTCATCAGAGATTCCCAGCATCCCTGTCAATATCTGGGGATGACTATCCATCATTCTTAGTTGTGGCTCACTAACAAAGGCATTAGCCAAAATTCGACTGATGAGTACTAGAAATACAAGGGAAAGCTTCTGAGCTTGGACCTACTGCATGAAATTAGAATGAGGAACGACTACTCTTCTGCTTTGCTACTACAACTGCATTTATTTTTCTGAAACTGCATCCATGGACTTCTGGCTGAAATGTGGTTCTCAGCCTAGGACATGGCTATAGAGCAAGAGTCCTTTGCCTTGGTCAGAGCTAATGAGGCTGAGCACTGTAAGGAAATTTCTGTCTCCAAGAAGGGCTAGTGTGGGATGTCTCCTAGTCAGCAAAATTAAATCTGCTTTTTGAGAAAGTGATTGGATCTTGACAGCATGCCAAAGAAAAGATAAAAACCCTAGGAAGGAGACAGAGAAAGCACTGACTATGTCCTAGAGCTTGTTTCTTGCCTAGTTTCAGCTTGCCCTTGCCCATAGCTTTCAGCCCTTCAGGGGACACCTCTGCCTCTGCCATCATCCTCAAACCACTCATCTGTGCTGTAAGTGGCAAAACATGTCCAAGCAAAGGAGATGTTTGCCTGCAGGATCACCTTTCAGAAGGCACCTGCCTGAGGTCCTAGGGGATGAGGAAGCTTCTGGCAGAGAAGGGCAGTCCTAGAGTCATCACCACTGTTCTTCTCTTCCTTCTTGAAGAGCAATGCATGATGACCATCTTCCTCCATTTCTGCCTGGAAGTAATAGGAATTGTTAGTTTTCAAGTTAAAGTTTCATCAGTGTTTCTGTTCTGTGAGAGTTAAATATTATCATAACTTGAAGCAGCAGCTAAGCAAACAGATGATAAGCTTTTAGTGAATTCAGGAGTAGTATAGAAAAAAAATATTCCCATGTACTTTCTCTACAGATGTGTAATGTTTATTCTCTTCCAAGAAATTGTAACTGAACTTTGCAGTTGGCTCCACAGTATTTCAGTTACCATATGATTTTGCCAGGGGCACAGATTGGCTCCTATTTGGCTACACAATGAGCAAATAGGTCTATGAAAAATCTATCTTGAGCTATCTACCTTTTCACTAGTTCTGTTAGCAGTCAAAATCTGTACCACGCTTAGTTTTAGAAAGTCCAGTGACAGTCATGCCTGGCCCACCTCTGTTATGAACAAAGTCTGAATAACTTCTACAATCAAAAGGAAAAATATTTTCCTTCTATGTCTTAGATACTTCACAGATATTTTCAGTAGAGAGGAATGAAGTAAGAAGAAAAGCTCTTCACACTAACTCCTTGAGAGCCTTAGGGTGTTATATAGCTCTTTGATGCTCAAGGTCATTCTCAAGTGCCTTCTGAACATACAAAGAATTGAAAATACATCACAAGGTGACAGTGGGATGGTAGATCTTCTCCATCCCTCTTAGATACAGCCCTCCTACACTCAGCCTCAGTAATATGCATATATGAGGGAGGTCTCACCTGCTGTGCTCTCCCAAGAGACACAGACAGTGCTTAGGGTGTGTCAAAAGCATATTTTCACAATGAAAAGGGAATTGCTTATTTCTAAATATGAGTAAAAGCATAGCAACTCAAGCACTATAGAGTCAAAATTCAGAAGCCAAGAATTAGTTTACTATTTTCTAAACATTCCATTAAAAAAACAGCTCTCTTGATGTTGTAGGTTGGGGAG
>VYZS01086439.1:2894-13201 GCA_013400695.1 Neodrepanis coruscans | reverse complement strand
TTCTTTGTGCTTGTGTTTGCTACTTACTCTTGACTGACAGCTTCTTATCAGCCTAGACCTTCCAATGGATATTTGATAAAAGGGAGAAACTACAAATAGGAGTTCATATTTCCTTGCCTTCTATGTTGGGGTGCAGATATATGGAAGCCCACTGCTATTCTAGACATAATCACTTTACTTCAGAATGAGATAATAGGGGTGTTAGTGGAAATTGGGTGATTTGATTCCCACTGGTGTTTAGTAGTAGTAGTAGTAATACTGTGACACCTTTCTTCCTTCTCTTCTGCCTGCTGTACTGGTAGAGTTTGGGGAATTTTCCAGTAAACCAAATCAGAGATTTTAGCCCTATGTGGAAATGTCAGTTTTATTTACAGGGCTTCAGATCTTGTATGTAGCTATGCCACATCAGTTTGGTGGCACCACATTAAATTCTTGCCATAGAGATCCATTCTAAGTGAGAAGATAAGAGAATTGTAACTCTCTCATACACAGTTTGAATTTTGCAGCTCCAAGCTTTAAATTTTTTATCTTTTACTTTACACCAAGATTTTTGAGCTTTTCAGCCAGTTAAGGCAGATGAATGAGGAGGTGTACTAATGGAGGTAAGTGATTTTTATTTCTTTATTTATAAGTATCACAAAGGGTATCTGATGGCATTCTGCTTTTTTGAGTTCTGATTTTGGGGCNCACACCTCTGGCACCTCCAATCCCCCCTTTCCCCAGTGTCCCCCAGCCCTTGGAATGCCGAGGATCGCTGCGATCCCGGCGTGAATTACCTGCGAGCCCCGCTGGCTCTTCCAGTGCTTCAGCTGGTCCGCGGCGTCGTCCCGCCCGTCCGCCATTTCGCGACCGAACGGCGACCCCCGGGCAGGGGCAGGGAGGCGGCGGCTGTGGCAAAGCGGGAGGACGCGCTGTCCCCCTGTCACCCCTGGTGGTCTTGTCGGCCTGTCACCCGTGTCACCCCGCCGCCTGTGTCGCCTTGTCACCCGCAGGGGACAGCCCGCAGCAGCCGCGGGTAGCGGGAGGCTCGGCGTCAATCAGGGCGGCACCGCCCTCAGCCTGACGTGAGGGGGGTGTGTGAGGGGGGGGCTGTGGCGTTCCCGCCTTAATTCCACTGTCATTAACTATTAGGGAGCCGCGGCTCTAAATCTTCCAATTTTTCAGTTTTCGGCTCTAAATTTTTTTTTTTTTTTTTTTTTTTTGCTTTTCCTTGTTACCACTTGTGCCATATAGCTATGCTGTATTATTGTCATTCCAACAGACTTCTAGTTCACCTGAGCTACTGTGGATAGAGATTTTTTTGTGTGTGTGTTATGGCATAGTTTGACTAGTGCTGTTTTAATGTCTGTGTCAATAGGGTCTTAATCACACTGAAATCTTTGAATCTCTTAGATTTACCAGGAGTTCTCCAAGGAAATCAGAATTGTGAAGGCTGGAGAAAGCCCTGGAGGCTTTCCAACTTAATNTTGGCTCTAAACAAGTTTGTTTATGGCTGATTTTACTATCTTTCTTCCTCCTGTGCCATTTAACAAGCAAAATATTGCCTAACCTTCTATTTATACATCATATATCATGCACAGTAGCAGTGAAACACAGTTTTTCTGCTTAATTCAAAATGAGCCAGTCTACTTATGGCTCACCACAGTAAACATGGAATAGTTGTTTGAAAGGTGTCTGAAGTAGCCAGGATTTACACTGATGTTGGGGCTCTTGCTTCTGATAAGTTACCTTCTGTTTATAGAATCATTAAAGCTGAAAGGTTTTGTATGTTAATCAAATAATCACAGTAAAGTTTGGTAAATATTTTAAATAAGATTCTCTTCTGAGGAAGAAAAAGACCAAGGAAAATTTATCTGAAGGAACTTGTTCTGCAGCTGATGAATGAACAGAAAAGCAGATACAGGGCCCAACTGTTTTTATTTTCCTGTGGTTACTCCAGGTATTTGACTGGTATGATTCACTGAAATCAGTTCTGAAGATTTTTTTCTATGCTATTCTTCATCTATTTCAACAACAGGAGAGAAGCTCAAAAAAAGGGAGAACATGCAAGTCACTGCTATTGGATGGTGTTAACTGAGGGCACTGATCATTTTGCAGGGTAGATTGTTATCCAGTTTTGTAATTAATTCCTGTTACAATAAAGCCCTTTCTGAACATTCTAGGTTCTCTCTTTCAGTGTGCCATTATAGATATTTTCTTTTGCTGCATAATTCAGTGATGCCCAGTTGCAAAAAGCAAGGAGGCCTCCGTCCAAAATTTGGCCCCAGTCTGTCATTGTGGATGTTCTGTGGTTGAGCTAGTGATCCGCTAGTGAGTCTTTATGAATTATTGGTTCTTTCTTGAATCAAAGCTGTTTGGAAGCTAACAGTAAGCAGAGGTTTAAGTGCAAAATATAAAGGAATCTTACAGTCTGCTTCTGAAGTACCCCAAACTGTACATGAAGCTTGTCTGTTCTTTCAAAGCAGTTTCAATGCTTGTGCAGAGAAGAAGAAATTACTTGTTTATTTCGGGGCAAGGGTGTTTTAAGGAAAAAAAAAAAAAAGAATGAAACAGGGTGAGTTTAGCCATTATTGCTTTGATTGCTGCTGGCTCATTAGCATTGGCCACGCTCCTTCAGATTAGCAGTAATTAAACTGTGAAATCAGACCGATTGCCTTAAGCTGAGACACCATACCAGGCTGTCAAGAGAAATCACTGGGGATAAATCAAGGGCCCTGTGCATCTTGGATCACCCTTGGCATGGGTGAGAGTGTGAGAAGCGGAATAATGAGGACATTCAGTTTTTTGTATCTGGTGAACTCTCGGCAGACAAGCTTTGGAAGCGTTGTCATGACAATGACAACAGCAAGGATAAACTCTTACTCCCACTAGCTGTGGTTAATGAAGATGATAATGAAAAATTATGCCAACATTACTGCAATTTTTTTATTCCGACTGGCACTTGTAACCTTACGCCTAATGACACAACACAATAGTGACAGTAATTGTGCATTGATAAATGGAGTAAAGATGCCGAAAAAATGTCTGACTCAAAGATATACAAGTTTAGTTAGCTGCGTAATTTCTTCCAATAAGCATTTGCTTTGTTCTTTGAACTCTCACTAGGTGGTTTTGGACTGTGCATGCCAAAAAAACATCTCTAATCACTTTTCATTGTTTACTAAAGAATAGGCCCAGCAATTAAGGCAGAGCGCCTGTGTTTTATTTCTTCTAAGCAGAACAAACGCGATCAAGATAAATAACAGTAATAAAACAACAATACTTTTTACAAATTCTGAATGGGTTTACAAATTCAGTGTTTGTTTAACTGCTGGTTTCTGGGACATCCAGTTTGTCCTACTCCAAGTGTAAAGCTTTGGTGGATAAATCTCCGATTACATTATGTAATGGCTGTCTCAATCCCCTGCATTGCCCCTGACTAAATGTCACCATTTATTCACACTGCATTAACACTTACACATCTTTTCCAACCACAGCTCCTAAATCCTGGCACAGGAGGGAGGATAGATAGATAGATAGATAGATAGATAGATAGATAGATAGATAGATAGATAGATAGATAGATAGATGATAGACTGACTGAGGGTGTGGTTCAACAATATGGTGAAACCTCTACAAAAACTTTCTTCTGACCTACCCCAGTTGTCTGCGTCCATTATGTTTCTTGCATTAAGTCCATGATCCATCCTGTTGAATCAGTTTAGAGCACTAAATGGACAAAAATCTGTTGACTTCAAATGCCTTATAGTCCTTATCAGTTCAGATCCCTGATCCAGCTCAGGGCCAGTGATAGGGCAAGAGAAGCAGCAAGAGCACGTAGGCAGCAATGGCAGTGATACCCATCCCAACCAAAAACCTTCATCCCACCTTGAAGCACGAGGCGTGTGCATGACCTTGGGGAGGGATCTGCGTGCAAAACTTTCACTGCTTTCCAGTTAAGCACTGTGAGACCATAATCCTCAAGAGGTTTATAGAAGCTGTTCAAAAAGTGCTCACAGCGAGAACAGTGGCAGCCACCAGAGCTTTTGCAAACACATCTCACAGTGATTCCCAAAGGGCCACGCGGCGCATCAGGAACCCCCCTGTTCCCCAGGCCACCCGCTTCCCACTGCTGAAAGGTTGATGTTTCAACAAGCAAGTGTGATACGGACAATACAGAATAGGAAACTCTTTCAATTTATGTAGTGGATTCCAACTCTGCTGCAATCCAGCATCCACACTTCCCACTTTAGAAGCCACAGCACTTGGCTTTAAAGAATAGCCCAATTGAATGTGTGAGTATGCTGCAGCACAATAACCTCTGTGGGATTAGACAAATAAATGCAAATGAATCATTTAATGCAAACAAATCACTTAAAGGAGTAAGTGTTGTTTTATTTACTCCAAAACTACCTAAAAGAATAGCTCTTTTGATAGCTTTAGTAAAGTGTTTAGAGTTTTTTCTCTGTGTAAAGTTCTACTGTTGCTCACCAATGGCCTCATTCCATCAAAGCTTTGGAAACCTAGATTGTTGATTGTAGGGTTTTTTTATTCAACCCGTTTGTTTTGGTTTGTTTGTTTTTAAGAAAAAAGATTAAACACAGAGCATTTGGAGGTGTATCAGATATATGAGGGTTTCTCCTTGACTAAGTGGTATTTGTCTTTTCAGTTCTTGAAAGGCAGTATTAAGACAGCACAGTAGTGTTTGTGATTCATGGTTGCAATTCTCTTTTTATTGCTGAACACCAGCAGTGAATAGTAGCCACAGAAGGACACATTTCCAACTACTTTATCTCAGAGTTCTCTGTTGCTTCTTAACAGAGACTTCTCTCTCTCTGAAAGTAAGTGTAATGCAGAAGTTTATAAATATATGCATATATGTATATACACACACACATACGTTGCAGAAAGATTTGAAAGATTTCTGTGCTATTTCAGCTATGTTCTGTCTTTGAGTTGACTCACTCTCTACTGCTTTGTTGCCAGTCTTCTCACTAGAAGAATAAAGGTGATTTAACCATTAGAGACAGGTATTATACAAAGCAGTGTCCAAAGAATATTTAATGTTGTTTGGGAAGAGATGGCATGACTCCTGAATCCAAAGTGGTGGATTCCTTGCACAGCATGACAGAAATAGCAAGACCATATTTGCCTTGGCATGCAATAGGTTCAAATAAGAAATATAAAAAATGAGTACTGTTTCCTGAAGAGAACCTTTTTCCTGGACCGTGGTCTTTGATCCTTGGTGAGTTTGGGCCCTTATACTGTAGTAGGAGGAACCAAAATTTGTTACCTGCCGCAGGTCTGGTGCTTGGTGCAACTCAAATGGAATTTCTGGTCCATCAACAGTTACTTGACTATTTCTTCAGATAATGAGGTGTAGAGCGGGGAGAACAATAGCTTCAATTACACTATCCTTGAGCATCTTTAACCTTCATCAGCACCAATTTTAAGAGAGATTTTTTTTAAAAGTGAGAAAGGAAAAAACATCAAAATACTCTGTCTAAACATTAACACAAGGCAGAGCTCCCAAATTGACAGAGAAATCAGTGCTGGGGATAAGTCAGGAATAAAGGATCAAAAGCAGACAAAGTCTCTGAAGAAAGGAGGATAACAGTAAAGAGCACCATGCACTGAGTGAGTTTGATTTAAAGCATTTTAAAAGAAAATTCAATTTACTTTAGAGACTGACAAAAGTTTATACATTCATGAATGAGTTCTTTATGTATTTAAGAGGGATGACAACAGACAAAGAGAATATTTGATGAATGTTCAGGCGACATTCTGAAAGTCAGAGATCATTGAGAGAGGACACAAGGTTTTGGCTTTTTCTTACAAATAGCTGCATCTGTTTGGCACTTTGTATTTCCATTTTATATGCTGTAATTCTGAGAGAAGCAGAAAAGATATTTAGGATCTGACTGAGAAACTTAGAAAATATAAAAGGTTTAGGAAAGCTATGGCTCACATCCTTTCATAACTTCCTTTTCATCTTGCCCAGTAATGAAGGACCCTGGCTAAAATTAGCAACAAGCAGAGACAGGACAGTTGTAGACACACAAGTCTTTGACTTGAATTCATTGAGAGAACAAGTGGAAGAGAAAATAGAGTAGTTTTGATACATTTTTTTCTTTTATATATTTTGGTTTTAAGGCTTTTGTTTGAGATATTTATTTCAACTCCACCCTAAATCAGGGTAAACAAAAAAAGGCTGGACACCTGTACTTCAAGGGCATCCCTTTGCAGACATATCTCAGCATTTTGAAGGGACTGTGTAAGATATGGGCCTAGGTTTTAGTTTGCCCTTCTGTCCAGGAGCAGTAACTTCGGCAGAAGGATGACAAAAATAACTGAGAGCAGTAACATCTAAACCACCTCAGCAAAATTTCGTGGAGTTCATCTGTTACAACCAATTTTTTCTCTTAAATCAGCAAATTTTGAGGTTTCAAAGTTCTTAATTATTTGTGATGGAGTTTAACTTGTAGAAAAACAAGAGAACACACAACAAATACTGTAGGTAGATTTTTAATGATGACTAGTATTATATTCAGATTTTCTCTTGGTGGGCAAAGTAATAATTTCTATTTTAAAACGTTCATTGTGACCCCAAATATACAGAAGACAGAGATACTGGTGAACGGATTATGGATTATTATCATGGCACTGATGGGAGCAGACTTCAGATAGCATGTTTATCAGACTTGAGATAGCAGGTGTAGAGATCTCTAAGTTTCTACAGTAGCCTAAGAACCAAAGCTTTGCTGAAAAAGGAGTAACCAGGTGACACATATCTGATTGTGATAATTCTACATAGCACTACAACAGTTCAGAATCACTAACAATTCCATAGGTAACATTCCTAGCTGACATGATGTTAGCAGACTTTTTGCCAGATTAAGTAACATTTGCCCTGCCAGTTTTATTGCCACTGTTTCCTTCTGACCCACTTTCTGTTCCTACCATGCAATCACTGTAGTCACTGCATAACGATGTTTTTGCCTCTCTTGAAATGCAGTTCAATGCATTTTACTTTTTCAGTAATCTAAGTAGGTGGTTTTTCTAACCAGTACAGCAAAGCACCAGACTTTCCTTGGCTTTTTCTCTCTCTGGCTGGCAAGAGGTACCAACATGTGGGATACCTCTGAAATGAGGAGGATCTGATCCTTATGTCCCTTCGTGAGCCTATACAGTAGAAGTTTGGCAGAAGTCATGGTTCAGAAAAGACACTGATGTTATTAAAGGCTTCACACAAGCTAAAAATGTAGAGGAGGAGCCACATCAGCAAGCTTCTACCAGTCACCAAACTGGAAATTATGGATTCACCAACTTAGACCTTATCTGAGACCTTGAAATAACCCTGAGCCTCTCTGTGCTTTTTCATGGTATGCAAAGGAGAGAGCTGGCAGCAGAGGAGGTATGTCCTGTGCACACTGTGCTAGGACTTAAAATAACACTCTGGTCCTCCCTGTCTTAATCAGAGATCACGGGGGTGAGGAATCACCCCCATGGCTGTTGTAACCTCCGCAGCTACAAACAGCGACTGTTGCTTTGGCAAAGAAAGACCTGTGCTCCCGCTGCTGCAGTTGAGGTAGTTCAGGGCTGCTCTGATGGTGCCAATGTGGCAGCCCCTCAGATCAGACACAGCGGGAAAGAGGAGCTGGGAGCTACTCGAAACAGCTCGTGGCTGGCACCCGACTGTCCGCAGGGAGGGCAAGCAGTGGCCAAGCTGGCAGCAGCTGAGGATGTCAGCACAGTGCCCGAGGCTCAAACCACGGTGTAAAAGTCTCCTGCAGATTTTTGCATTGGCAATGGCTGTGCAGAGTGTGGCTGTGAGACCAGAGCCATGGGCTGCTTCTGGCCTTGTCCCATGTTGGGCTGCTTACCCACCGTCTGCACTAACTCAAGACATTGGAGAGCAAACAAACCACTGATTTTCAGTGAAACTTAAGCCTTGCTTAGTTTTCAAAGTTTTTATCATAAAGTAAAAAGTCAGCTCTGTACGGCTTAGAGGCATCTGTTTTGGTGCAAAGGTTTGGACAGGAATTGTTTATTTCATCTCCTGTGATTGCGCTCCATTTCCTTCATCTGTATCACTCATTCCATATTATATCTAAATATATTATATATATTTAGGGAATCTAACTCAATGCTTTTATATGAGATATAGTTAGTGTTCAGATTGCTCTGTTAATTTAACTTTCTAACACTCTCCTTCATATTACTTGCATGAAACTTGTCAAGTTTCATATCAAAACTTCTGTATCAGTGGATATGTCACTTGGAAAACAAACAAGAAATCACAATGAAAATTATAACTTATGGGGTTTATATTCTGGCCCCAATGATAAGGCCTTTTAAAAACCCATTTCTTTTTAATTCCTTTCTCAAATTTCTTCCTTCTTCTTCTCCCAGTTTTATAGAGACATTGCAATAACATATTGTTATTTCATATTCTGGAAACTGTCTTAGATATTTAGTTGTTCTAAATGCTGAATGATTGAAGTTGTGAATCGGCTTAAGTCAGTAATAGCTTTGCTGTTAACTTCACACATATCAGAATTTTGTCTAGCTTTTCCTAATGCATTTGAATCAGATTTTCTGTATTATTTATGCTGTTACATATCTAGGAATACNTAGCAATTAACCACTCAGAGGAGCTGCTAGCTTTGACACACACATGCTCAACCACTTCATGCTTTAATGTTAAATTATATTTGACATTTAATTTAAGCTCATATTGCCTTCATTCAAAAATAAACCCAACTGCATTAGTAGTGAGAAGGTGGAGGGATAATTTTTCTCCCCAAATTCACACTCAGTGAAATCTAAACTGATTTTTCACGCTTAGTTTTTCAAGTATATTATGTGCATTCTTCTGAATACGTCTGTGCAATTGCTTCTTAGATGTTAGGGAAAGAAATCGATGCATCTGTCTTAGTAAGCAATTACAACATAAAAATGTATTTTTAATAGGCTCTTTGAAGGCTGCACATACTGTGAGGTTTGTTGCCCCCTTGAACCAATTGTAATCAGAAACGACATATACCATTATTTGCTGGGTGAAGCAGCACTGATTTCGTGGTTGTATCAATGTGTAATGTGATCTTTTTAGCTCTTATAAATTAAGCAGGATGAAGACTTAGCTGACTGACACACATGTAATAGCAGGGCACAGGAGGAGATTGGGCTTGGTGTCCTGGCAGTGATGTTTATCCTACCTGAGTGGGAACAGAGAGATGTCCCACCAGGTCCCTGCTACAAGGACCTGAAAGGATGCCAAAGGGAAATGGCTTCTTCCTCAGTATAGTCAGATTAGTGTGAGCTATAAAACAGAGCTTTCCTTTGCAGACTCTCTTTCAGTCCTTGAGTACAGTCCCCTTGCTATATCTTGTTCTTTACATCTACCTTTTACTTAGAGGTATGCATGTCAAAAAAAATGTTGCCATTCCTGGCAAATAAGCAGAATATCTCCCCTCTGGTGCACTGCAGCACTGCTGAGTGAAGTTTGAAGTTGGTATCCTGGATGCTGGTATCTGTGAAAGGCCACATGGGATGCTTAACAGCACAGTTTTTTGAGCCAAATTAGAACTATGGCAGCTACATTCTTTTAATTGTTTAACTCTTCAGTCCATCTTGGCTGCTTCAAGCTTTCTGTGCACACCATGACAAAGACCTGTAGTCATGGGAATTATTATGGCGATTATTTGAGGGAACTGGTCATCCCTGGGTATGTCTTTACATAAATCATAGGGTTATAGACAATCCTGCACAGGACCATCCCGAAGAGTTCCACTACATGCCTGAGAGCATTGTCCAAATGCTTCATTGTCAGGCTTGGTGCTCTGACCACTTCCATGGGGAGCCTTTTCCAGTGCCCAACCACCCTCTGGGTGAAAAACCCTCTTCCAATATCCAGCCTAAACCTCCCCTGACACAACTTCAGGCCATTCCTTTGGGTTCTGTCACTGGTCACCACAGAGAAGAGGTCTATGGTTGCCCCTCCTCTTCCCCTCACAAGGGTGTTGTAACTGCAATGAGGTCTCCCCTCAGTCTCCTCTTCTCCAGACTGAACAAGCCAAGTGACCTCAGCCACTCCTTCCATGGCTTTACCTTTAGATCCTCCAGCATCCTTATATCTGTCTTACAATGTGGTGCCCAAAACTGTCACAATATTCAGGGTGAGGCCACCCCAGTGCAGAGCAGAGAAGGACAATCCCCTCCCTCAACTGGATCGTGATGTTGGGCCTCATGCCCTCAACTGTTTTCAATGAAAACAAGTCTCTGAGTCTTCTAGACAGAAACCAACCAACCAACCAACCAAACAAACA
>VYZS01086419.1:0-39512 GCA_013400695.1 Neodrepanis coruscans | reverse complement strand
CCCCCAAAAACTAAAAAAAAAAATAGAATGAAGAGTACATAGGAAGTGGCAACACATCCAGCGGTGGATCCAGGACACCCATTTTTATTCTGATCCAAATGTAAGCCAGTTGTGCAGCTGTTGAGGCACACAAAAACCTGGAACCACTTTCTCCCATTCCTGAGGAGTAACTGGCACCACCAGTACCACAGGCTTGCCTGGGGCCACAGCCCTGGATCTTCCTCAGGAAATGGAACACAGGCTGAAGGGCTGTATCAGGGAAGCATCCAGGCCAAGGCAGCTGGGGGCTGTTTGCCATGCAACAGCAACACATCACACACCAAGGCAGCACCTGCAGGTGTCACTGTCAGACACCCCAGCCCGGCCTCGGCCCAGGGGAGGGGCTGCAGCTGTGCAGTGAGCATGACAGAGCTACATTAACTCCAACTACTACACAGAAATCACCCAGCTTTCATTTTCTGTAAAATTGCTCAACTGCAGTTACAATATAAATAGTAGCAATTAGCAAATCAAACTGAAATGCATACTGTGTTCAGACTCCAGGTCAGCTTTAATGGCAGACTGTCTTCAAGTACAGCAAGTATTTCTGCTCTGACCACCGCTTTGTTTATAGAGACATTTTTTTCAACCGATCTCTAAGTTACCATAAAACAACTTTCCTTAAGACTGCATGACAATGCTGTTGAATTCTCATTTTAGGCAACTGTAATTTGTATTTAGTCAAAACCACGCACAGTCTGTCTTGTCTAGAGAAAAATCTCAACAGGTAGGCTGAAGTGCATATCACTTCTCAACACACAGGGACAGTAACCTCAGGTTAAACAAAAGCAAAACCAAACACAGGTTTCTCACTATCATTATTTACTTCCTTCCCTACTTCCACATTTAATTACAGTAATAAGTATTTCTTGGACTACATCTTCAAAACAGAAGCCAATTTGTACTGCTCAGCTGGCCTGTAAAACTCTTCTCACAAATCCAAATTAAGAATTTTCTTCACTTTTTTATAAAACTTCATGGACTTTCAAGTAAATGTTCCCTTTACAGAGACATTTTACTTATGTAAAATACACTTGCAACCCACAGGAGGAAGTTTCTACTCCAACTAAAGGGTTTTAAGAAATCTGACTGCAGAATCTAGAACTCAGTGCACCATTTCTGGCATTCCCTCTCCTCCAGTTTTCAAGAAGAGGAAGTTAAAACGCAAAAGTAAAAAAGAAGACCTTGGAGAAATCAAGAGGCTCCACAAACACAATAAAGAAATTCTCTGACCAGTTCCAGCAGTTCATTACTCAGTGTGCAGTTGGCACATATACTTGCAGGAGAGTCTGCTTTACACTGTGGATATATCTAAAGGAAATCCAGTGCAAGAAAGCACTGATGTTTCTGAAGACTTGTGCAGCCCTTCCTTTAGGAGTCAGCATTATACAGAACTAGCTGAAGTTGAAAGTTAAGACTTGGCAAATAAACACTTAAAAAAAGAGGCAAAGATTCTGTGACAACGTGCAGAGTTGGACTAACCCATGCTGCCCTCAGGGCACTGCATGCACACGAGCTGAGACTAAACCTCTTCTGTGCACACCCATGCCTAGTGCAGGTTTGCTGTTAGGTGTTAAGAACTGAATCTAAGGTCATGCTCTAAAAACACACCACAAATTGCCTTTTAGCCTTCAGAGCTTACTTGACTTGCACTTCATACAGATTTACCAATCTTAAAATTTTTACTGTTTAACACAAAGCTGAACCTAGAGAAAAGGCTTCTCAAAGCAATTACATATACATCTATTTTATGGCTACCTGACTACTCCCTCCCAAAGTTAGCCTGAAAAACAGTAAAATCTACACAAAGTTTTATTGCAATCATACAAGGGATACATCAGGGGTCAAATACAACAAATACTATGATGCAATTTTACATTTATTAAACTACAGTCCAAAGCACAAATTTACACATTCTAAATACACTAAAACATCTAATGAAGTCACACTGGTCTCCCACTGACATTTGATATATCTGGGCAAAAGACAATAACTTTACAAGACTTTTCTAACAGGAATCCTTAGTATAAAAACTGTGTACTTGTATGTAAACTGTTGAAGAACCCAAGTGATGGGTTTCCATCTCCACTAAGTCATCCATTTTGTTGCATATTTAACGCTCAGGGATTGAATGAACTTGATTTTAAATTTGGACACCATTATCTAACCCTCCCACCCCCCACTGAATTGTAGCTGTAGCTTATTTGCCTGGTCCCCATTAGCTATTACTACTTTTTCAAGTTTTGAAGAGAATGAATTGAATTCAAGATTGTTCCATTTCTTCCACACTGGAATGTTGACCAGACAAACTACAGACTTGCAACTGCAGGTCTAAATGAAGCGTTAATGCCTGTTTAAGCTGCAGTGGAAAAGCGGTCTTCCGGGCTCAGCTGAATGCAAGAAGGCACAAAGAAGAAGTTCTTCATCAATGTGTCTGAAGCAATTCCAGCATCTTGCATCTCATCCCTGCAGCAGAGAAGGTTGAGCTGTAATAATGTGTTTTTTCAGGTACAGATTCACACCAGAAACCAGCCCTGATGCAGCCAAGTGTCCCTGCCTGGCTTGGCCCCAGCCTTGGCAGAAGGGAGACCAGCTCTGCCAGTGCTTGGCAGACACAGAAATGCCACCAACTCTCCACAGCCAGCACACAGGGCCCTGCCCATCTCAGCATGGGAACAGGTTACCAAACTCACCATCATCACAACTGTGTTACAGCCTTTTCTGCCTGCAGTGATGGTGCCTACATCACACACAAGCTGCAGTTACTGGTATTAGGAAAGCTCAGAAGGTTGATGTTGTCTAACAGTAAAAGACTTTACAACTATCACTGAACTTGCAGATGAGATTAAGTATTTTGTTTTCCTTTGTCATACTTAAAGTAGGCATTTTATGACAGCTCTCAGTTTGGTTTTAGGAAAGTCAGACAATAGAAACAAAAATCCACAAACTAAAAAGGCGCATTCTCACATTTCCCTGCATTTGCTATGGAATGTAATTTATATTTGTCTGTAAGTGTACACTCTTGAAGCAAGCAAAAGCAATCTTGACACTACCAAGACAGTTTTCTTACCAGTCACTGAAAGACATCATGTAGTAAATCAGTGGCCTCTGATAGTCGTTAAAGGTAGACTGTTCACCCAAGGTACCAGAACCCATATTATCAAAGATCAGCCAATCTCCAACGCTCAACTCAGGAAGAAGACAGTTTTCCACAATTTGATCAAGCTCATCACAGGATGGACCCCAAAGGCTGCTTGCAAACAGAGGCTCATCTTCCTTGTATTTCTATATGGAAGTGATCAAGGTAATTCAGGCTTCAGTTTATTGAGTAAGAAAATTTCCAAATATACACAATAATGTAATAAATAATGTATAATTGTACATACAAAGTGTTAGATATATAATAAATAGACAAGGTTAAGGACTATCTGGGTAATGTGGAAAAAACTCACCTTGTGAACCTCTGGGATAGTATTCAGTTTCTCAGACAATTTACTCGCAAAAGAACCATAAACACCATCATTTATGTAATACGTAAATACTGGTTCATCATCATTCCTGGTTTGCTCCACTGGAAGTAAAAAAAAGAAGTTGTCTTGCACACGTTGTTTTGTCATAAGTGGTCCTTTTGCAATCTAACTTAAGTCAGCTGCTTTCTCCTGACAAGGAGTCCATATACACTGGAATGGTAGAATTACAAGCAAAAGTGATCTGTATGAGACCAGATCATAACTAAGTGTGAGACTTAATAAAATTAATACTTTCAGTAATAACCACAGCTAAGAATATAAATCCAGAGAAGCAGTGAAGCCACTTGCTCTGTGACATGGCTTTTTTACGTTCTTTAATACAGAACCTTCTAACACACCTTCTGTGAAGCACCCAATATAGTAAGGATACAAGTACTACATAAAAGTAACAGGGAGATACACAGATAACACACGGTCAAGATCTACAAGGCAAATTACAGCGCAACAATAAGAGAATGCTTTAAATATATGTTTAGACAAACTAATTTATCCCAGCTAATAGTGGGCAGCTACATGTACTGATTTACAACACAGAAAACATTAAATCCAACCCTTACCTCCAGAAGGAAGAAGTTTATCACACTCAACAGTCTTCTTTGCAATGATGTTCACTGCCAGTGTAAATGCAGATGAAACATAGTAACACCCAGGCTCTGCAATTACATTAACCCCAGACTCTTTAGGAAAGTAGACATCCAGCAATGGCCTGATGACATGATTAACCTGGGAAATTTAAGTAAGAGGTACAGCCAATTAACTCAGCTTATGAATGTATCAGTTACACAACCACCTTCACTCAGCACCAGTTCTAGTCAGCACATCAAGTGCTTACACTCTGGTCCTGAGAAGTGCCTTTATCAGAGGTCCACAATTTACAAAAACATTTGAGAAAACTGGTCACTCTGCTGAACACTGAAGGTTGAGTGTTATTGAGTCCGAGTACTACACAGTCCCTCCTCCTCCTCAAAATTCAACCTGTGGTACACAAGAGTGCACCAGTAGTTTCAATGGCTGTCCAGCACAACAGATAATGTAAAAATACATATGAACCCAGAAGAACAAGGAAAGGGCCCTTTTGTGATCAGTTCTGAAGAGTGTCACATTAGAAACAGAATTCATTATTTAATACTGATGCTCATATCTTAAACCAGATATTTGAAGATTAGCAGGTATTTTAGACAAATAACAGAATTGTTAGAACTACAAAAGAAAAGTCCTTATTGCTGTTAGTAACTTCTCACTGCATTACTTTACTTGTCCTGCATTCAAGGAGTTTGTCTCTAAGCCAACATAACAATGGAAAAAGGTTATCTTGTTTTTTGTGCCACTGCATACTAAAGATGGCATTCAGGACAAATCGGAGGCTAGCCAAAGCAAAGACAAAACCAAGACCCTTAGCCTTCAGTTCTAAAGCAAAATACCAGGAGTTTTCATCCAGAGGAAACAGGGTTTATCATCCAAAGTTACCCTGGCCCAAACCATGCAACAGAGTCACCAGCTGAACAACAACAGTCAGCTGCCTAAATACTTGAATTACTACTGCTAAGGTTGTTTTGGATAGTAATTTAATCTGCAACAGGCACTCAACCCAGAATAACCAGGATTAAAAAGAAATAATTATCACCTCCAAGGACTGATTACACTTTCCATGGTAAAGAATATAAACCCAAATATTCGGATCTCATGAATTACAGTCTACCATGGAACCCAGACTAGGTTTCAGCTTATCAGTGTTACAGTCTGAAGGTTAAACACTTCAACTTCTTCAAAAGAATTTCAACTTCCACAACATTGGATACCTCTTCCAGCTGAAGTTCTGAGCCTGTGAAGCCCCCACCAATATCCAACATGTTCATCTTAAAGCCAAATTCTTCCTAAAATGTATAAGCAGAGTGTAAGTACATGAACAACTGTAACTGCAAAAATATTTGTCATTCCTTACTACAGTTGTTTTCTATGTATTTATACTTTTAAACATATTTAGCAGACTATGTTGAGTAAGGGCATAGTACATTAAATCTCATTGCAACAGCATTGGGGTGTCAATAGAGGCTGGTTACACAATTCTGTGAAAGTTCCACAGCAATATCAACTCCCATCTTGGGGCTTTTTGTTATGTTCAGACAGTATTTGCTGAACAGGGTGCATTCCAACCAAAGACAGTTTTAGACATTCATAAATTATGTGACAAGACTGTGGCAATGATTTTGTTCAAAGATCAGCAATAGTCTCAATTTTATTGTCCCAGTGTGTTACCAGCCACAGCTAATGCACTATCTGCAGTAATAAGAGTAAAAACACTCGCAGTCTTCTCTGTTTACTTCACAAGCTTCTCATACCACAATAAATGACAACATTCAATATTTTAACCCAGCAAAAATGTCAGCTATGTATTTGCAGGACTGGGATTTGAATGTCAAAATGCCTTTAGTAAACTAGGAATCTAATTTTTTATTTGAAACCAGCATACCAGGCTACTGCCTATCAGTGAGACAGTATTCATTAACTTCTGTCCACAATTAGGACAAAGTTTGTTTTACCTCTACCACACATCTCACAATGGAGTATTTAGTCCCTTACTACAGGCTCCTTCTCCTGCTATTGATTTATTTTGGAAAAATGTAGTTGGCTTTTTAATATGATTATAATAGAAGGGATCTTTTATTGTAGCAATTGCATGTGTGCATAGGTCTACTTACAGCCATGTCAAACACACACCGAGCATCAGAAATAGCATGAATGTACGTTTGCAGATCCTTGCAAGAGCCTGAGACATGAAATCTGAAAGAAATAAAACCACAATTAATACACTGAACCATGTAAGCTTTCAGAGCAAATTGTTTCACCATCTAAAATAGCAATGGAAGCAACTGATTCCCAAATGGCTCAAGACAAACTTGCATGATAATACAGCAACTGTGAGAGAAGAACTCCAACTACTGCCCCTCTATTCCACTGGATTTGTACTTGAGAGCTGTCTTGCTCTCAGTGCTTAATAATTGTCCCACAATATTCTCATCTTCAAGAAACAACATTTACTGAACTTTTCAGTCTTCACTAATGAAGTGGATAAAATTTGTTCTTCAGCAGGTGCCAACACTGCAGAGAAGTACCGACACCTCCCACAAGCTCCTGAATCCCCTATGGTTCCTCACCCTGAAGGTTTAAGTCCTGCCGTATGTATTTTGTAACTGAGGTGCTAAAACAAGTGCCAACATCCCCCATGGGCTTCCTCAAGACAAGGATGGTCTACTGGTTCTTGACAGACCACATCCATCTGTACCACAACACTCTACTCCAGATCTACTCCCTTTAAGGAGTGCCATTCTGAGGCAAAGGTCACTTTTCAAACCTATTTGCACGAATCCACATGTGGATTTTTACATTTTACTTAAATCAAAATAACACAAGACCCATGTGATTTTTGTTGAAGTTGGTCAAGGCATTTTATTTTTCTCAGTAGCATCACCTAATTTTTAGCGCATTTGTAATTTTTAACAATTACAGTATGTTTATGTTTTAACATCAATTTCCAACAGATAAACCACAATTGTTTTGTATTACAAGTCATCAAAATCAGGCTTAATTCTATTTTTTTAACTGTCTTAATGATCCACCCCATTTTATTTCTTTGGTTGCTTTCCTTAAAACATTCATGAGCATGTGATACATTAATAACTGAGGGCAGAAAGAAAAAACTTATACATGTATTTTTCTTCCATGTGGTAAAATATCTGTCTAACTTCCAATTAAAATATTGCAGATCATGAAGAGAGAACAATGAAGTTACTCACTTGACACCAACTATTTGCACTCCCAGCTCCTTAGCACATTCCATGAGGTGCCTACAGTTCTTCAGGGTGGTGCCAAACTTCATATTCATCTCCTCATCAGCAGTAATGTCTTCTGTGGCAATGTGCAGTAAGAGCCTAAGAGAAGGGGAAGATGATTGGGGCAGTTGGTTTACATCATCAGCACATGTGAAGCCTGAAGACTGTCAGAAGTGTGTTGATTATGTTGTCAATACTCCAGCTCCATCGATGGATGAATCAAGGGAACCTAATAAAAACAATCCTGTACAGAGAAAAAACTAGCAATTAGGGGCTAAAACATGGAGCCAACAAGGACAAGGGATTTTGAAATGCAGCAACTAAGACTCTTTTGTAGCAGCAAGAGTCTGTCGAGTGCTGTAATAAAAGAGAATGTTACCTTCTAATAAAACACAGTTCCTCATAAAATCAGCAACACTAATATGATTTTTCCCATCTCTGTCCCTCCTAGCCAGGAGGGGAACATGGAGATTACCCTTCCTTCAGCCATATATCAAATTTAGTTCAACTCAGCATCTGGAGAACACCAGGCTGACACAACAAAAGCACATCCCAGGCATATCCCCTTAACCTTCCCTTCTGGCTGAGCACATGGACTGGGGACAGGGTAGGATGTCAGTCCATTCCCTGCCCCTTCTTCCGGGGCACTGTGGAGAAGAGAGGGAGCAAGTACCATGTCTCACATTCTTATGCAGTGAGACATCTTTCTCCCTCTGGTTAAAGGCTCATCCCTGGATATGTCTGGCAAACTGCAGTGCCACTGTTGACGGTTTTATACTTTAACGCTTGAATGGCAAAGGCACATCCACATCAAAACCTCCAGAGGGATATCCCCAAAACTCACACTAAGAAAGTCACATCCCCCACCCCCAAAAGATAATGAATTAGTTATGTGGTAAACTAAACAGAAGTTGTCATGACATACATACAGACTGCACAAAGCACACGGCAGTTAACCAGTGTGGGGAACACAAACACGTGGCAGCAGCTCTGCACGCAAAGTGAAAGAGCTCTTTTCAACATATGCTAACAGAACTCGGCCACTGCACAACACATGTTGGCCTACCATACTTCTACAAGTCCTTTCCAAATGTCTCATGATGTGTTTTAATGTCAAGAGCAAAAAAAAATCCTACATTCTCACACAGGTTGCCCAGCAATCCTTGTTGATTTTAATTCATTCCATTTCATCTTGGGAAGCTGACTAGCCTCTCCTTTCTTGCTTCTCCACTAACACAGACAATTCTGTTCAAGAACTCCATAGCCAAAAAAGAATTTGTAAGGCATTTGGAAAAATGTCCTAGCTGTAAAAGAAAATTTCTACAAGTTAGAGTTTAGCTTTTTTAAATGTAAAAAAAAAAAAATTAAGTCCATAATACTGTGGTTTGTAACCATGTATTAAGATTCTTCAAAACCCCTTCTTAACGACATCCAATTTTAAATTTAAATTGATTAAAGGTTATGGAAGCACTGCAAGTGAATAAGGTAATTTTTTTAGTACAAGACACTGAAAAAGCATAATTCTGACTTCTAGAAATCTAGTAGGATTCTTCCTGGGCTTCCACCAGTCAGAGCAGGACTAGAGGGTGATGTGTTTAGGGTTTGAGATTTTTTTATTTTTAAGGAAGCATTTTCTTTTAACAACCTTGCCTCTGCTGAAGCTCTTAGAACACCAAGAGCCTTAGCAGTTAAAGTTTGCCTGGAAAAATCTAAAGGTATAAAGAAATACACTACTGAGCTCTCCTTTCTGACATCTCTTAAAAAAAAGGCAATAACTTCAGTTACTAGGACTTCCAAACTGTTGTGGGTTGAAAACAAAGGTTCTGGGAGCTAAAACCGTTCCCCCCCACACCAATTGTCTTTCCCCTCTGTTTTTAGGGACGGGGAAAGGGCTCTTTTTAGAGCTTTCTGGAAGTTTTTGGGAGGCGGGGGGAAGATCAGGGCTGCGTTAAACTGTTTTTCCTGTGTGTTTGAGGCAGGTTGCCATGACAACGGCAGCGGGTACAGGACTGTCCCTGCCACCCCCACCCCCACCCCAGCGCTGCAGGGATGCAGCTGTGCCCAGTTTTGGGAGCCAGCAGCCCTGGGCCAATCTGTGCTCGTGCAGGTGTGGCCCCTCCCAGACCAGCCCCAGTACCTCCCCCCAGCCATTTCTGCAGGCACAGCTCCGTGGCCACAGGTGCTGGAGGCTGCTGTCGCTGCCGGGCGCCACCAGGTCCCGGCCTGGCGCTCCGCGCATGCGCACAAAACCTCTCACTAGGGGCGGTTCCCAGGCACTGACTGTCCAAACCAAGGGACAATTTGTGCTTGGGAAGGGCCTGCACCTGCACAAGATTGGTCCCCTATAAAAGGGCGAGAATGGAGGCCATCTTTCTCTTTTCGGGACTGGAGCTGCTCGGGAGAACATCTCTGCTCGCCTCAGTGCTGAGTTTTTTCAGCAGCGCGGGCAGATCGGCAACTCCAGTGACAGCGGCACGGGCTGAGGACCACATCTTTCCATCAGCGGTGGTATTTCCTTATCCGGGAAGGCGAGGGTAAGGGCAGGGGTCCTTTAATTTTTCCGGTGTCTTTCAGGAGACTCCGGTAAAGACCCAGCGCTACCCTAACGCTTCCCTGCATCAGCCGCTGGCCCCGGAAGAGCTTAATTTGTCTGTTTTTGCGTTTTATTGTTGGTTTTCTGTGTGTGTAAAATAAACCTTGTTATTTGTTTTTTTTTTGTGTGTGTGTGTTGCTTCTATTGGATCTCTCTTGTCAGTACCACGCCTCCTAGTGGTAAAACCACAACACAAAGGCAGAAACATTACCCAGTTTAGTGAAAAGTTGCACAAATTTTAAGTGAGAAGGAGACCTACATCTTTCTAAATACTATTTCCTCAGCCAAAGGACTGACTTCATTGACTTCATCTATACAAACTCAACCCAACTCTAACAACCACATAGAGGAAGAACAAGGCTACACAGTGGCTTGGACTTTGAAACTATGCCAAGGAGAAAGAAGAAAACTCATTGTCACTTCAGCATCAATGTTAAAATGACTTAAATAAGATATTTCTATCTAAACAAATGAGGAAAAACCTTCTGTCCAGTAAGAGTGAGATCAAACTTCTAGAAGACTTGTAACAGCAAACTGCAGTTCTTTTGTAGAAATTTTTGTCCTTGGTAAACAGGAACTTCTGCAAATATTAGACTATGGGATCCTTGAAAAGAAGTGAGGAGTTCACAGAACACCCTCATTCTGCCTCCTTACTTTACAATTTCTCTGGATCAAGAAAAATAGGTATCCTAACTTCTCTTGCTGTGGATGGTACCACAGACAAGGGCATCTAAAAAAGGCTGTTAGAACCATGGAAATAAATCAACACAAACTAACAAAACACTAAACCCATCACTGAATAACTGGTGAAACACTAATGATGCAAAAATCAGCTTTAGCATTGCAAGGCTCTCAAATACACCAAGTACATCAAGGACAGCCTTTTACAGAAAAAATATTTATCTTACACTGCATTCTTTGCACAGGAAGTCCTCTCCAGCACACAGAGCACTGATAAGGCTTCCATGAGGAGAAAGTGTAATCACTAGCAACAGTAATATTAAATCTTGACGTTGTCTTGAACAAACAGATGTTCCCCAAATAAACACCAATTCTATCCCCCCCCATAAATCCCCTAACCTCACCAAAAAGCAACTATGTGACATGACCAGTCTCCAGATTCTGAACTTAGTAGAATCTTCCCAATTCTACAACTACAGTCAGTTTTGGGAAAAGAAAACACTTAATAAATGACTGCTTAGAATCCAGTGGGAAGCCATACCTTGTTAATCACTTAGCACTGGAAATTCACTTAGGCTCTGATTCCAGATTTCTTAAAGGTACAGCCCACAGCCAAAGTATTCATATGTGAGGGATGTGATGTTTAATGACTTGATTGTCTATTAGTCCAAAAGAGGTCACAATAAAATTCTCATATTTAACAACCAGAACATCAGCTTTGATCACGTCTCTACACAAAACAGCTAATACTGAATTGACTGAAAACAGAACTGTTTTCAATTGTGTGGAAATACCTGTAGGTGTATTTAACAGACCTGCAGAGTGTACTCAAAGCCCAGATGGGACAAGGCACATGATCATCCACTGATAGTCTCAAGCCCTGACTTTGGCTGGAGCCTCTAATATCCAAAAGGAATTCTCTGAAAGGTAACAGTGAAACCACGACAGAGCAGGGGGAAGATGTACTTGCAGATGATGAAATACAAGACTTCTGAACTTCAATCATGAAACCTTTACATTAAGATCGCCCTATGAAATTAGTTTCTCCCAAAGCAAGGGCCTTACTATCATATTAGGAAGCTGAGACCTAGTAGGCAAAGCTGCAAAAAAGCTTCCTTCAAAGGAGAGGAGAAAAACAGATACAAGTCATTCGTACTGAAGAAGCCATGTACCTTGCTTGCAATCCAAACAACCCTTAATACAGGCAAAACTAAGTTTCCCCCCACATAAAAAACAAAACTAATGTTGATGCTTACTTGGCATTTGGATGGTTCCGTGAAATTTTCTTCAGCTCAGTATCATTGTCACAAGTCATGATATTTATCCCAGCTTTTGCTGCATACTTAATCTGAGAAGCTTGCTTGCAAGGATTTGTATATATGATGTTTTCAGGAGAAATGCCCAGCTCTTGTACCAATGCCATTTCAGACTGAAAAAAACCCAGGAGAATACCACAAAGTTGAATAAAGTTCAGTGCACTGTCTCTCCTGACTTTTTTAGCTGTGCCCTTCTACCACAACAAATCATAAAACACTAAACAGAAAATTATCCACTGCCTCTAGGACAGAAGTATAGATTTTCAGACTGTTACAAAGGAGTTCAGAATTTAAATTGTATTACTTATAAACATGGCACTTAACACCAAAAACACGATTTTAAAACAGCAGACATATGGAAGAAAGTAAAGCATACGGGTGAGAAAAACTTACTTTGCTGGAACATGCAAAACCAATGCCAAGGGTTCCCAGAATTTCAAGTACACCTGGAGTAGAATTGCATCTTACAGGATAAAATGGCTTTATCGGTGCCATCACATTCTGCCATTGTATGTTATTCCTTACAAGCTTTCCAAGATCACCAACATAAAATGCCTTTTTTCCAGTCTGAAAAAGGAAGAATAGGAAAATAAAATGTCTGAAATTGTGGGTTTTCTGTCAAAACAAACAACCCAAAGTCTTAAAGGATTATTGTACCCTTTTTCACCCTGCTCTTAACTTTTAGATTTGACCTTGAACAACGCTTTTGTTTTTACTTTCCCCTAGCAATTTGAACTAATTAAAAAAATCAAAAGGGATACCTACCACTTCAGAGATATTAAAAAAGCTATTTAGACAATATTCTGAGATTCCTGAATAAAAGATTCTATTTAAATGCCAAATGCTGATTTCATATAAAAAGAAAAATTAGGTTCCAAATTTCTTCCAACTTGTGTTTTCAAAAGTCTGCAACTATTCAGAGGAAGAAAATCCACTAGGATGAAAGATTCCACAGTCTCAACATAATTTATAGCTTATTATACAAGGAATAAAATCTAATGCACTAACACTATTTTCACATCTAGCTAATAGCTCATTTTACAGTAATTTGAAAATTTGACAGTATTTTAGTTCAGGAAGTCAAGTCTGAGACTGTTCTCCACATCTTGTGAAGCACAAAGTTCAAACAGAATTTTAGGAACTAAACTCAGTTTGCTAAAGGTTGCAGAATCAAGTACATAATCTTTAAGAAAATGCACAGACACTCTTCTAGAACTGAAGTGCCCCTTCTGCATCTGTTATACCATAACAGATGGTCTTTCTCCATATCAAGTCATGATGTGGATGTAGTGGATAGGAATCCAACTCTGTATTTGTTTATAATGTGTACTCAGTAAAACTCCTGTAAATGAATGGCCTACTGTACACCAATTAAAGACCATCACAAAATATATGATTGATCTGAATTAAGACTGAACATCAATGTTAATTCTAGCACTCCACTTTCACAGATATGAAACTATATATGTTGTGGCTTATTGTATACAACGTCTCTTTCTGTTTAAAAAACACAAATAGAAATTCCATCGGGTGGAAGCATACTGACCCCCTGTACGGGTCACCAGCAGGAATGGGATCTGGAGCTTTAGATCCATGGCACAGGCCTCTACCCCTTGAGCTAAAGGAGTAAATGAAAGCAGCAGGAGGCAGCTATCCTCTGTGAGCCAGCCAGTGGTTGGAGACATGACATGTTGCCAGTAGTTTACCTATTTATTTGCTAGACAGAAAAAGAATATTAGGAATCAGGATTTGGGAATCCTATACCTGAGTTCAGAAGGCCATGGAATTTAGCTATTTGCTGTGCTATAGTTGAGCATTTGCACTTGAACATTAATTCTGATAAACCGTGGGAAAAGTGAACAACTCGTAAGTATGGCATACTGAAGATACAGGATTTGCTTAACAAAACTTTTTTAAAGCTTGCTCTTTCTACAACCTTGTGTACAAAATAAAGGATCCTACCTCCTAAGAAATTAGTGAGGCCTTATTCAATAGAATGGCTACTGTATTCACAGAATTATTCAGGTTTCTTTCCAGTTGGTTGCTAAACCTTAGTAGCCTTTAGACTACTTTGTCTTGAAAGGTAGCACCTCACAATATGCTCATACCCAAGTTTCCAGTGGGGAGAAGGGTAGTGGGAAGACACAATTATTAACCACAATGGCCCACAAATTTTAAACATGGCTTTAAAGTGGCTCAATGTACATATTTGTCTAAACTTTGCCATGTTTTCAGGAAAAGAACAACAAAAAAGATTCTAATTCAATATACCCACTTGCTCAATTTCAGGTTCCTGGTCAAAATCCCTTTGTTCATAAAATATCTTGAAACAGAGATGGGAACCTGTATTTAAATACATCAAGACTCCTTTCCTACTTGCCACACTCAGAGAGGCAAGAGTTGTTGCCCAAATTTCCCCAACAGAATTCTGCCCCAGGCAAGCAAACAGCAAAGCAGCAGAATTAGAAGAGCAAACTACTTTAGAGGGTGAATGAGGCTTAGATGACTCTTCTTCTGTTGCTGTCAGCTCAAGACCTAAATGCCTTGACCTAGTTTGAAGACTTAGAGAACTAACCCAGAGGACTTTGAAAGCAAACTTACATGAGTATGTTCATAAATACAGTTGTCAATAACATCTGCAAGAGTTGCTCCTTCATCCAACAGCCCAATGGAGTAATTTGCATCCTCAAGAAATCCTTTCATCTCAGCCGTATTCCACAAAGCCGACAATCATAAACCAAGAAACACAAGGGATGGGCTTCCAAGCCTTATATCCGGGTCCTTAAATTATGCAACAAACTGCAAAAAGAAAACATAAGTCAACAGAAAAACAGGCACAAAGTACATTATGTCACTAATTGGAAATTACAGCTTTCTACATCTGATGTCCTACAAATAGTAACACCCCCCCCACAAAAAATAAAAATGCTTTTAATCTGTTCATCCTCCATTTGCCAGGGACAAGGATAAGCCACAGGCACTTGGCTTTAAAATAGCAGAATTATTTTTCTAATTAGAAGCATTACTGAAAACCAGAAACATTGCAGCTGAAAACCAAAACTGCTCCATTAGGACTCTAAACGTTAAGAAAATTTTGGCTTCAAATGTCCACAAGGCCATGGTATCAATTCTGTCTCAAGTTTCATCCACCATTTCCCTGCTGTTAAAAAACCCTACAATTTGCAACATAAGTTTGGTAAATGTTGTCAGCAATATGAACAAAGTTACTTTTGCTCAAGCGAATACTGAAATAACTCAGCAGCAGTTGCTCCTGCTTGTCATGACAGCAAATAAAGGAACAGAGCCAGGAGGGGTTTGCTCGCTTTCTGCACAACTCAAACATGCTCCCGATGCTCCTTAAGAGAGGAATTTACTGCCAGGTGAACTGAGCTCAGTGGCAGCAAGAATTTTCAGTTCTATTCAGAAGGTGAATGACAAAGAAGAGCATGCTGGGTCAGAAATACTTGCCTCACATGTACAGTGAGTCATATGCTTATTTAAGTGAACCTTGATGATCCAAAACAATCACGAAAAAAGAAAGATAATGATCACATTGATGTAAGGATTTAATTACAGTTACAAAAACAATGACTAGGTGGTAGACACTATAATAACCAGAAAAAAATTCTTCAGGCTGTCATATCTCAGTGTGAGAGTAACAGCTGAAACTCCTTAAAAATATACCATCAAACAAAAGACAAGATTGTGAACTAAGTCTGACTTAAAATCAGTGAAATAAACATGAACACCACGATCATCTTCAAAAAAATGTTCATGATTTTCAGAGGCAGAGGACCAAAAAGGTTTAGGCATCTTTTCCCCCAGAAAGAAACATTGGCATCAGCATTTTACTGAAAATTTGGTATAGCTCTGGAGTACTCAAACCATGAAGATCCAAAGAAGAAAAAAACCTAACAGCAGTTTAATTATTTTAATATGATTTTTTTTTTATACTATGACCTAAACAACCTAATGCTTAACCAAGTCTTAAACTTTATGCATCCTTAGGAACTTGTTGGTTGTGTAATGAACACATTAAATTTTTCTTCTACAAGAGCAATAACAACAATAACATTTTTTTCTTGCATAAAAAGTAATAACAAGGAGAGGAAAAAGCACAACAATGGTGGGCACATGCAAGAGTGAAGGGATTACAACTTTCAGCAGATTATTCAAAAGTAGCAGATCTGTTAACCATTCAAGAAAAACAAGTTTTTTAATCCTTTCATGACAGAGTGGTGTTAAAGAAAAATTTTCAAATATGTTTTGTACTGCATCTAAAACAACAGGATCTTTCAGTGACGCCTTAGGACATCTTGTATATCAGGACATCTTGTATATCCTACGATTTTGGAAGTTCAAGAAAACTCTGGCAACATTTTGACACAAATTCTACAGGATGAGGTTCTGTGGCTCCCCTTCTTTCCCCTCCCCACTCACACCTGACCAACACATGTTGTAAGTACCTGTAACCACATCCAAGTTAGAGACACTGGGCTGGCAGAAGCTTCACACCTGAGCTTCTTTTCACTGTTCACTCAAGTTGGACAATTTCCGTGCTTCTGATCTCTTATTAACAAGCTTTCAATTCCCTGACACATTGTATAAACCTATCCAAAAAGCTGAAGGCAAAACTAAAGTATTTTAAGGAATTACTGTATATACAAGGGTACTACTTTCCTATATTTTAATATTTAGGTTGATTCTTTTTTTTTAATAATACTACAAGCCACTTCCTACACTCTGAAGTGTGCAGATGGGTTAAGGGTCCCTTCCACACCTGATCTACCCTACTGGAAGGTCTCAGCACCCCCACTGAAAGCAGTCACAGCACTGAACAGATTTTTAGACTCAGCAGAGACATTCACCCTGTCAGATAATTGCTTGTACCTTCTATTTCAAATGAAGCAGCTCAGATCTACACAACCACACAATTTTCCTCTGGGTTTTCATCCGAGTTACACTGGAATAGATTTAGACTAATTGTGTAGCACTCTTAAAAGAAAGCCTTTTTTCATAGTTAATGACTGCAGTGCCCATAGTTTTCAGATAGATGGTCTAAGAGAATACGTCCCTCCAAAATCTGCCCTTTTGCTTTTGGGGAGACTCTGTGGGGAGGAGGACGAGAACTGCTTCAAGTGAAAAATGGGGTGAGGAGGTCTCTTTACCACTAACTCCCCAAAAGCAACAACAACAAGAACAATTATCTAGTAAATTAGACTGATGAAGACTATTTCCTAAACATGGCTTGTCACCTGTTCACCCAAAAGCATCCTAGGATCAAGAGGTAGTGACCAAAAGGAATAAATGCTAGTAGGGATTTAATGAAACAGCCTGTAATAAGCCATAAACAACCTGGTATAAAATCTCTGAGGCTGCTAAACAGCAACTGCTTTTTCTAAGCACATACAAGATATAGAAACTCTTCAATTTAGCGAAATTAATCTAGTAAAAAAGCTAACATCAGCCTTAACAACTACTGTCCAACTTCCCCTTTCTGGAAGAAATTACATTGTCTTGTTGAGAACAGAACACAAAGAATATCCTACAAAGACAAACCAAATTTCCAGGAGCACTGCTATAGCACCACTACAAAACAGTGGATACTTGAGAAATGTTTCTATAAGGGGTTAATACCTTACAGCAGGATTTGGAACTGTGCTGTCACCTTATTCTGCTCTGACTGGCACCTCTCCCGAGTCTGGGGAGAAGAATCAGTCGTTAAATTTGCTGAAGGCAGTCTAAAGGGTGGTTTAGGACTTTTATTTATGTCTGTAAAATGAGTCAGAAATCATTACAGTACAGAGTTCAGTCCCTGCTGGAAGTGCTGACTTGCTGCAAGTCATTATTTGACAGACTGAGTGTGGTAACACCACCCATTTTCGCACCTGAAATGTTATGTTAGTCTGCACAACGCTCCAGGACATACATTTTAAGGCAAACAAAAGCTGTCAAGTGGTATGAGACTTCTACACAGGCATGTAATTGCTTTCTTTGAAGTAAGCTTGGATCCTCAGGCTTTTATGGTTTAACACAATGACTTCCCAAATGAAGAACTCTTAAGATGAAAGTGTACATATTTAAACACTGAAATTAATGCAGACATCTGGAATAAAACAAAATGAAATTGCTCTGGAAAGACTAAACACATGCTTGTCATATGCAAGCACCCACAACACAATTTTTCTTTTACGTTTTCAGAACTACATACTGTATGACCTAAAACCCACCAAAAAAACCCTAAACACCCTCAGGTTTTTCATTAAAAATTTCATCTGCAAATTACAAACTCTCTGCAAACCAAACAGGCTCTCAGTAATGCCTCTCAACTACATATCTTATTAAACAAAACAAATATTTACGAGACTCACAATTACGCTGATGCAAAAATCAAAGGGAGAGAAAAAACATTAATCTCAATTCATTACAAACACCAGTTCTTACAGATCAAATAAAAAACATTTTGTCACTGATACTGGCAGTTAAGGACAGAACATGTTTTTGCTTTTCTGGTATCTGAGTTCTGTTTCCAGTGCAGGAAATGCCTATTTATAATGGGAATATTTAAAAAAAAAAGTTCCAAGATGCCATTTCACCAACTTGCACCCCTGTAATAAGTCAGTTACCTGAATGTAGCCACTACAAACTGACAGAAGTGCTCAAACAGGCATCTTTTTTGCATTTCTCAAGTCACCTCAGTAGAAATGCACTAAGGATCATCGAATACACCTGTATTACACCTGTATAGCTTAGGTTAGTTGCACCCTACCATTCTCAGGAGCATTCCACACAAGTAATAAAAGACCAATGTAGCAGGAGCAATTCTGCTCAAGTAAGCAAGCAAAGGGGGTAGATACTGAAAAACAATGGCCCATCTTACAGCTTCTACAGGAACCATGCTTTCAAGAACCCTCTGTGTTCTCAAAGTCTGCATATGTTACTCAGACCCAATAAGCTCACAAAACTTATAAAAAGTGTCTTGTAAGGGCACATAAACCTCTGTGGTACCAGACCAACACCTTTCACAACACTTCTCTATCCTATGTTCTCATCTGCTCAGTCAGTATTTGATCCCCCTATGCCCCCAAGCACTGCCAACTCCCAGCCCTCCTGTTCCTCAGCTGCCACCCAGCTCCATTTAAAGTCAAGAGAGCTTTAAAGGTTACCAGTCCAGATAGCTACTGCTTCCACCTGGCAGAGACAGGGCTTGTTAACAGATCACATTTCCATGGCTAATTCCCATCATTTCCGATCAACCAGATGTGGCAATAAATAGAACAGACTTTTAAAGGAACAAGACTCCAGGCCACAGTTGCCATTCTGCTCAGGGAGTCAGAGCTTGAAGAGCAGGACAAAACTAAACCCCAAGTCCAATTCTTCGTCGGGCAGTGTAATACAAGGACAAAAGTGGGAATGGAAAAAACGATAAAAACAAAGCAAGATTAATGGGAATTTAATTACATCTTCAGACAGAAGATTTTCATTTGAGTTCCATCAGAACATACATTAGTCATATTTAAAAGCTCAGCTGACCTTTTTCCCATTAAATCACTTGCAATACGACCAAGACTCCAAGCACCAACCAGCTGGGTAACTGGCACCTTAGCTGTGCTTGAGGCCATCACCTGTGCTTCCCCTCCAGAACAGCACACATTTCCTGGCAAACGCTGCTGCCACAGACGTCACCACCACATCCAACACTGAACTCCTTATGTTTGTGTACAGTACGTTATTGCTGAACACAATAGATCCAACCTCAAAATTAACACACATCCAAACACTCAGCTGCAAATCCAGTGGCATTTCTTTTCTGAGAGAAGCTATGTCTCACACTACTTGCCACAGCACATGAGTCTACCAGGCAGAGAAGAAACCCCTCAAGGAAATTATAACAACAGCCTTTTCCTCAGAATAAAAACTTCCGTCACAGCCAAAACTCCCTTCAGAATAGTTTCAGAAATTAAAACACATTTACAGAGTATATTAAGATTTTGGACTTTATTCACTCCTTTCTAACAATTCTTCTGCCTTTCCTATCTTTTTCCTACTTTATTCCTGTTGAAGTGCAAAATCTTATGCAAAAGTTCTACCCACATACAAGAGTGAGCCAAAACACAGAAACCAAATAGGAGAAACTATTTTCTCAATTTCTGGCTTATAAAAATCACACCTAAAAAATAAGTGATATTCAGAAAATTTTCAGTGTTACCCGAGTTCACTTGAATACAGTACTTAATTACAAAGAATGAAGTACATGCAGTTAATTCAGTAAGTTTCAAACAAAAGGAACATAACCTCTGGAGGTAAAGCCAAGTCATAACAAACCAAGCTCATCCTGTGCCTCTGCCATTGTGTTTCTTCAAAGAGCAAGTTTATTTTCATTAAGTACCTTAGGAGGCACACTAACACAACTGGCATTTGCAATCTTTGTAGTCTTTAACAAGTACCTGGCACAGTAAAATGTACTTTGCCATCCTCAAGTTCTACATTAAAAAGCATTATGCAATTCACAGGTACTAAGCCAAACAAAAACACTTTCAGCCAGACAGGAAAAAGGTAATACTGTGCAAACACTGTATGAAGTCATCTTAACCGAGATATTACAAATGCACTTGAGACTATTGTTCTGTTAACTTAAAATAGCTTTATGTGTTTTCTTACCATGATAACCACACACATTCCAGAGTTTTCTGTGCTCCTTAAGATCAGCTGAGTACATTCATTTGTTTTCAGTTACCATGATCCTGTTTCTCTTTAATAACTATTTGCCACTTCAAAATATAGAGGCATTTATAATTGGTACACAATTTGCATCCAGCACTAAATTCCACGTTCTGCTGTAGCTCAACTACAACTATTTGTGGAAGTGGATGCTAATTAGCAAATAATGGAGACAGACATTTGGGAAGGCACACCCTTCATGATCAGCATTAGTTACTTTTTACAATAGCAAACTATTTCAGTATAAACTGCCACAAGAAATCACACAATACTCAGCCAGTCATAATTTGATGTTAATAGTCATGCAGTCCAATTCATGACTTCAGAATTACCACTGAGACTGAAGTTACAGCATTTTATTTTAGGATTTTTGCAGCAGACACCCCTAATTCAGAAATGTAGCTCTATTTACCAAGCTTAGTCACACAGAGTTAAATCTCTCAGAACTTCATTAGATAACTGTATTGAGAAAAGTGTTAGATCAATAAAATTTTAGTCCCCTGCCAAAATGAAAGTCCCACATAATTTAGATAACCTGCATCCAGACAGTTATCTTGCTTATCAAACTGCCAATACAAGCGGTATTTTTGGAAGCAGTTGTCCTCCTGCAAACAGATGAAGAGAGACTTACATGGACAAGTTAGGAGATGGAACCCTACTATCATCAGCTAGGTTCCCAAGGTGGCTCAGCGTTGAAGTCGAACTGTTCTCTATAAAGCACTTCTCCTAAGCCCTCTGGATAGTTGTAAACTTGATCAGAGATTTTGCCCTGTAGGAAAAGAAAAAAAAAGCACACAAAAATAAATTTCATAGCCAGAACAGAATAAAAGCCTTATCTCAGAACATGTAACAAATGCTTTTTCAGCAGTGCTTTAAGGAGGCTTGCAACACCCCACCATGAAAGTTTATAATCACATCAAACATCCAGCCTTCAAGAGTGAATGTAAACTGAGCCAGAACAAGTCAGATATGCAAAGAACTGCTAAAACACATGAAACTGCTTGTTTGAACTTATCTTTCACAGACTGAACTGGAAGATTTTCAAAACTAATGGCAAAGAGCTCTACAAGATCCTGCTGTAGGGCAGTGCATCTTAATACTGGACTACTCTCCCAGAAGTGTTTTTAACCCCGTAACCACTGCCTTCTTCCCCTCCCCAATTCCTTTCTCTTGCAGAATTCCCTTGCACGTTCCTTCTCCCTCTGCTATGCAAGCACAGCATGTGGGTGAAAAATAGTGCTTTATATAGTGAAACTGAACACCACACAGACAAATCCAGAAATGAGCAAGACAGTTAAAAGAAAGCAGCTTATGCTGCTTTCAGGAATGAGGAAACATTTCAGCTGGCCCTTGAAGGCTATTACACACAACACCAGGCAGCATTTGAAAGCACAAGGTACTTGAGTATACCTTACTCAAATTAAGGTACAGCAATTACATCAGCATGAATATAAAAAGCAGTCAAGGAGACATTTATTAACCCTGTCAGTAAGCTATTCCTCCAAAAAGGAATAATTTTCACGGAATTAAATACACTATCGAACTGCCCGCATGAAAACCCAACATACAAAGTTTCTACCAACTCACTGTGGCACATGGCATGAAACACAGAATGTACCAACCCATTGAAAAAATAAACTTTTGCTCATCTCACATTTAATTGATACTGCATGTACTGACTACAAAACCCTGACTTCTGGGAACCCCTAACCCAAAAGATCATCTTTTCAACTGCATTAGTTAAGCAAACTGCTGAAGTGTACTTTTCCACTCATCCTTGCTATTGGAAAACTATGCTAGTACACTCTATAAAGTCCTGAATAACAAACAGTTAATGCAACTTGAGGGTAACTGTTTCACGGCAACTCCACAGAGCAATCCCTTCAGCTTCACCACATAAATTAGTACTTGGTAGCACACAGCACTAAACACAAACCTCAATGCTTCAAAATTAACTGATATAAGGAATCTTGCCAGCTAATGTATATGCAGTGTATTTACTCTTATCCTTCTCTTTCGCTAAAGCAAGAAGTCAGTAACATTTAGTTCTCAGAGATGCACAAAATTGTTTTAAAAAAGGAAGGTGTTGCCAGCTTTTAAAATTAACTAGTAGCTCCACTATTTCCTAGTGCTGTTCTGATTATACTCAACAACTCATACAAATTTTCCAGTGATTATAAATTAAGTTAATCTTCCAAGCCAAACAAGTCATTAAACACAGGTGCTCTCAGGGAGAGCACATGACCTTCAGTACAAAACTTAAAAAGCCATTCTTCAGCCAAATATCTCCTGCACTGTTATTCCAATGAATATTCTCACATGTCCCAAGGAGAAAAGTGTGCAGTGAAAGTTCCTGTGGAGATGGAATGAAAACTGATCATCTTCTGTAGCAAGTCAACTATGAGCTGTGCTGACGTCTAACTGTCCTTCAGAACTTCTTTTAAAAGAATTACTGATTCTGAAGGATCAACACAAACAAAACATACAAAATAGTCTGACTACTCTCTTGTGCAGGTTTGCCAATTCTAAGCATTCTGAACACAAATGGTACAATTTGAGCCTTTCCAATCACAGTCATTTTAGTCTTTTTTAACCAGCTCAAAGAGGGAGTTTGATGTACTGTGACAGAGCAGGGCTACCATTTTCAGTACCAGAAGTGTATTAGATAGCCAAAACCCGTAAGGACTTTGTAAACGAAGTTTTACAAAAACTGCTCAGGTCATCAGGAACAATGAAGCATCCACTGTTTAAGGGTCTTAATGTAGGTGTAAAAGCCTTCTTTTCTAAACAGCAAGCTTTGAGTTGTGGGTATAATCAGCAAGGCAGCTCTGCCTTTTAATACTCCAGTGACACCTCTATGCCTGTATTGATCTATCATCTGTTAGTGTATTCTACTAGCAAGTGTCTCAAGTCTGACTACACCCCAAGCAACAACAACAGTAATAACTCACCTGAGGAACACAATCACCCCTCACTCGCCGACAGTGCCTGGTTTTGCCAGAACTACAGCAAAGTTCATCTCCACAGCAAGCCCTGAGTATCCAGCAGCCCAGCTGGGGCCAGGCTTTTTCCAGCTCCCAGGCCCCCTCAGCTCCAAGTCTGATGCTGACAGCCTACAAAAGCACGCATCAACACATTTTCTTTGAAAAAAAATAATCCCCTGCATCTGTTCATGAAAAGAGACCCTGTGTAGTGGCCTGAGCTAAAATATCCATGAACCAAACACTAAAACCCAGCATTACAGTGACCTTGCACATTTACACCAAGTGACAGACTCAGAGGCACCACAGTTACTCTCGTCCACAAAAAAAACCCAGACAAAAAAACAGGTATTTGAGTTACAGTAAGTCTTTTCCAGACCAGGGAGAGGACACTGTGGTGAGGCAACCCCCAGAGGGGAGCATGTCCTGAAGGAAGAACAGCTCCTTGAGGAATTCTCATCAACCACACTCTTGCTCCAGTGCTACATCAACAGTATTTAGAACTGAAATGTACCATTATACCCAAATTAGCGCATTACACAATTAAGCCTCACTTTCAGGAAGGGACAGTCGTAATTCTCTCCCAGAGCACTGTCTCTCCTTTAATTGGAGAGATGGAACTAATTCCAGAATATACAACCCAGCATTACTGCAGTGACACACCTGCAGCAGCCTTCCAGCACGGGAGCAGCAAGAGGCACAGGCTGCTGGCCCGGGGGCAGGCTGCAGTGCTCAGGAGCGTTAGGGCTGCCTCTTGCCTCCAGTAAAACTGTGCCCAAAGGAGAAACATTCCCTCTGCTGTTCACCACCGAACAACACCCTCCCCCTCCCAAAGATTCCTTTTTTTTCTGGGGTTGGACAATCTTTCCCTGGAGCTGAATGCCCAGCGGGAGGGATGGGGGCAGCAGGCCGGGTGTGGGCCCAGGGCAGAGCAGGGAGCTCACCACAGCCAGAGGCACACGGGGAGGGGTCTGCCTTGTCACAACCATCAGCCACAGCAGCAGCAGCATTGTTCACACGGTGACAGGAAGGAAAGAACTAGACTGGACCAGTCCAGACTGGAACAAACCCCTCCTACCATCACCATTATTCACAACCCCCCACCTCTCCCCCAGCTCCACTGCCTCCCACGTTTATCCAGGGAAGAATAGCGGGCAAGTGCAGCATCTTCAGAGCCAAAAATCCAGCAGCCGGGGAAGGCAGAAGAAGTAGGGCAGGACTCCTCCCCAACTCACTGCCATGCAAGAGACACAGCCACACATCTGACGAGGTGGTAGGCAGGTCTGTGCTGCTTTATTGGACATCACACGGTGTTTGCATTCAGGGTGGCTACAACCAACTGGGACTACACAATCAAATTCCACTCAGTCACCAGAGACTGCAGAGGTCTGAAATGCATCGCTTCTCCTGCCTATAGGCACATCTCAGCTGTGCAGGATTTTGCACTGCAGGAGATGTACCTCAGAAAGGCTCGAAAGATGATTCATTCAGGCTCACTTTCTTCCCTCTTCACAACCAGGTTCCCCGAAGCACAGACATACATCTTTCTTGGGCCTGGAACGAGCCCAGACTGATGACTGGAAAAGACCTGCAGTGCTGTTTAGTACCAAGCATCCTCCTCAGCTGTGCCAGCTGCCCCACAATACTGCACTTGCACATGCAGGAGCTCCCTGCTCTCTCAGCTCCCCTACAACCAGGAACAGACTCCTGCTGATCTCTCACCTCTATAAGGAGTTACGGACACCTCTTCCGGACACAGCTCTCACCAAAGAGGGAACAGCAGTGCAGCAAGCACACACACACTCCAACATCGAGGGGCACACGCTTTACAAACACACACCCAGCCAGCGGCTGAACAATGACTAGACTCTCTTCTCCATACTTTCCAAAAGCTACTGGTTCACCAGTGGCCAACTGGACCACAAAGCACTGGAGGAGGCAGCCAAGCCAAGGAGGTCGACCAAGAGAGCACCTCCACGACTGGCGACCCCAAACCTGCTACTGCTACACCACCAGACTGAACCAAGGGGAGGGGAAAAGCCTGCACCTTTGAGATGATCAGCAAACACCCCTGGCAAACAGAGGTGACTACTAATGGGAGGGAAGGGCCCCACTTCCACATGCCAGGGTATCCCACAGCCCCTCTGCAAGAAGGCGATTTGTCCCGTCATCCCAGTGCTCATCCCGGAAAGCGTCACTTGTGCGATAACCTTAGAACTCATGCGGTGCCCTGACAGTTCCTTGGCTGCCCCCCTTTGTTCCCCGGTGCCGAGGGGGGCAGGTGAGGCCTGGTGCAGGCGCCGCTCAGGTGAGGGGGGAGTGGAGCACGGCAGCGGAGCCCGGATGGATAACCACGCTCACAGGAGCACAACATGGCCCCTGAGAAGCAGGCGAGGAGACGCCGCGGCCACGCCACCAGCACTTTTCCAGCCTATCCCCTCGTCACCCTTCGCAGCGCCGAAGCCCGTCACACACACGGCTGCTCCCCTCGGGCCCCAGGGAGCTTCCAGCGTGTGGGTCACCCGCGGGGAAGGGACCCGCCGGCACCGGCACCGCAGGGGCGCTCCCCGGCCCGAGCAGCTGCCACGGAGCACCGGGCAGCCTCCCCTCCCTGAGGGGCCCAGGCGAGGACGTCCCTCGCCCCCCATCTCAGGCAGGGGCGCCCTGCGAGCGACAGCAGCGCCCTGAGGGCGCGGGTCTCCCGCCGCGGGCACTGCTTCGGTTGTGAGGGGGAAGACACTGCACAGCCCCCCTCCGCAGGAATCCGCCATGTTAGGGCGGCCGCTGAGCCCCCGCTGCCCGCGGAGCCGGGGCCCCGTCGCTCTCCCGCGTTTCAGGGGCTGCGGGAGAAGGGGACCGGCGACGCCGCCGCAGCTCTCGCCCCGGTGCCCGGCCGCCGCTCCTGCCCCGGCACCACTCGCACGCAGCGCTGTCCGCCATGTTAGCGCGGCGGCCGCTGACCCTCCGCCCGCCGCCACCGCCGCTCTCCGTGGCGCGGGGGTCCCCATGTCCGCCCGCTCGGTCCCCGCACTGCGGCCCCGCACCGCCCGGCGCGCCGGGGGACAGGGGAAGCTCCGGCTGTGACTCATCCTGCCGCTCACCATCTGCCACCGCCAGTCGCAGCCGGTCTCGCCCCACGCCGCCGGGCGGAGAAAGGGCAGCAGGAGGAACCTGCCCTATCCCCAGCCCTGCGCGCCAAGCAGCGCCCAGGCAGCGATGCTGCCCGCCGGGCGCCCCTCCGCCCTTCCCGGGCGCCCCGGCCACCACTACCCTTTCCTCCCTGGACCGCCCCAAGCTCCAAGCCCCGGGCAGGGGAAAGCCCTGCCGCTCCCTCCCGCCGTCGGTGTCCAGGGACGCCACGGCCCGCTCCGGAGATCAGGGTGGGCGTCGCCTCCGCCGCCGCTGCCCCCTCCCTCCCGCCGCCTCCCCCGCGGGCGGCGAGAGCCCCAGGACCCCCGCTCCGGTACTCACGTGAGATAACGGCCCGAAAGATTTGGTAAATCGTCTTCTCTTTTTAGGCGGAATTTTTAAAGAGGGATGTGGGAACCTACAGCAGAAATACAGGCGGCGGCAGCGGCGCCTTCCAGGGCCATAGGCTGCGGGGGCGGCCGGCGGGAAAAGCGCAGCGCGGCGCTGGGACCGGAGGGCACAGGCGGAGAGAGACAGAGCCGGAGCGGGCTGGGAGCTGCTGCAGCGGCGGAGAGCGGAGGCGGGAGCGCGGCCGGCGAGCGGCGGGACAGCGACGAGACAGGGCAAGAAGAAGGGGCTGGCGCCAGCAGCGATTTTATAGAGCGGCAGGGCGGGGCGGGACCGAGCGGTAGCGTCACCGCAGCGGGGGCGGGACTCGCCTCTTCCCCTCCGCTGCGGCGGCCGCGGACGATGGGCGAGGGGCGGGAACGCCCGGCGGGACCCGGGGTGTCCCCGGCGGGAGCGGGGGGTGTCACCGACGAGGCTCAGTGTGTCCCCTGCGGGACTGGGGGTGTCCCCGGCGAGGGTCGTGTGTGCCCCCGGCGGGGCCGCCTGCCGTGGGTAGCACCGAGGGTGCTGCAGGAACGGCCAGGACTTTGGGTAGCTCCTGAGAGAAGTTAGGGCAGGGACACACTGGACATCCCCTCGGGATCCCGGGCAGGCAGTTACTCATACGTGTCTTCATGGATCATCAGGGATCTATGCTTCTGGTATGGCTTCTACAAAACCGAGACCTATCCTGTGTCACTACGGCTTTTAGCAGGTGGAGAAAGAGCCTAAGATTTAATGGCCAGCCAGAAGACTCCTTCATCGGGTTAACAACAGCCTGACAGCTCTCCCTGGTTTACTGGGCATTGATAAGGTGTTCATAAGGCCCACTAGAGCAGACTAATCACGCTCCATATCTTGCACCCTCAGTCTTCCAGCAATTTCAGGCCTTCAAGAATCCTGTAAGTAAATATATGAATGGAAGGATTTAGATGACCCATATAATTCACACAGTTTCACTAAAGCTCTTGGACTTTTTCAGCACATCCCAAAGGCTTTAGTTTTTTCCCTTGTGAGGAACCGCAGCTCAGCTGCAAGTGGAAAAGAGGCATTTGGAGATGAGGTGCCTCAGTTAAAGGTCAGAAAACTGTTCCAATGCAGAGCTGAGAATGAACCCTGATCTGCCAGCCTGGCTCTGATGTGTCAGTTTTATCAAATCACACAGGGCTGCTTTTTCAAAAACTCATTCCTGTAGTCACAATTCTTTCCACACACTAAAATATGTAGTTATGCAGTTCACCAACACCTACCTAAAGATATACTTTTTTCTGGAAATTACTTCTTCCTCTTCTTTTTAAAAGGTATATTAGTATAGTTTGGATATTTTTTTCCAAAGCAAATTTGCGTTTGTTTCATTTTATAGCAGAGAGAATTTAGAAAAGCAGCGACTAGATACACACCTGTCAACTCTTCAGAAAAATATGGAACTGAGGTACCATTGCACAAGGGATGGAGTTTGTTTACTCTTTTCATCTGGTATCACCTTCCCTTTTGCAAAAAAAAAATTAAATGAGGAAAACTGACAAATATATTCAGTGACATTACAGTGTCTCAGCTTTCCTGATAACACTTACTCATAGGTTATGGATGAAGTCCATAAAAGCAGGCACATTGATTAGAAATTCAGAAGACCTCTTACATACTTTTTCAACAAATCCTGTATTGAGGACTGAAAATGGAACAGTTTACACTGCTGTTTTTCGGGTATGTTTTGTATCACACCCTTCATTGACTTACCTGTTTGTTTGAATTCCTATTCCAGAATGCAGGTGGAGGAGGAGGAATCAGATTATATTAACAAACCAAACCAACCAAACAAATAAACAAAACCACAGAACACACAAGACAACAAAGCAAACAAACATACATCCCTCCCTCGAAAAACAAGAAAAACACCCCAAAACAAACCCAAACCAGAAAAAAGCTGTGGGGAGATAGGAAGACAAATTTAGGCAGAGCTTGGTCATGGCACAATAAATGTGAATCATTAACAGGCAAAGAAATGAGGCAGGGATAGAGGGGAGGACAAAGGTTATAGGGATGTACAAAGAGGAGCAATCCAGAAAGCTATTCTTTGGGAAGGTAGATTTTTTAAAACACATCTTTGGAAGGGATATAAACTAGGAAAAGGACTTGAGTAGTTTGAAGGTGTTACTATGTATTACATCTGTGTTCTTAGATATCTCCTGGTGGCAATATCCAAAGATATCCCAGTGATATATGAGTGATCTAACCGGGACATCAATTACTGCCACCTCATCTACATTAATCTTCCCAGAAGAGGTTTTGTTTGGGGTTTTTTTGCAGGTAAGGGATGTTTTTAACATTCTTACTGTGATTAAGAAAACAGATGGACTATTTAAAAGGAGAGAACAGTAACACAGGACAGGAAAAAACTTCAGTTTGATGTGCAATTAACTGGGGGCACTGTCAACTATTTTAAAAACGTATGGAGGGAGTGAGGATTTCCTGCTCATGGAGGAAGTAACACTTGAAAACAGAAACATAAACTTCATCCTCTCAAATCTACTGGAAAAAAAAAAAAGAGTGACACAGTGTTTGGGAGAGCACAAGACTGAACCATATAGTTACTTTATACAAAGTGAGGGGGAAAAAAAAGATGGATGAATGCTTTATACAGTGTTTCCACTTCCACAAATGACATTAATGCAGAACTAGAAAACTGATGCCACAGTTCAATGTATATATATTTAGTACAGAGCTACACGAAACAGCAGTTCTGGTTTTTCTGGAGAGGCAAAATAAAACAAGCTAACATAAAATTTCCCTCTTTTAACACTCACTTTTAACACTTGGATTCTTAACCTTGTGTGGCTCCATACCCACTTTTCATAGTTTATTAGAGTAACAATTCACATTTTTCTGTTCCAAAGATAGAAAGGCAGCAGACCACAAAATGCATTTCCAGATCTGAGTTCCCCTTGCCTCCAACTGTGAGGCACTTCTACCACATTTGGGATATTTTTTTGACTCCATGCTCTCTTTTCAGCATGGCTCACAGCTGGATGTAGAAAAACTCAGGTGTTATTCCTATGACGCAGATAAACTGGAACAGGAAAAACCCTTCCCCATCTCATCTTTCAGAGTGCAAGAAGTTCTCACTAATGAGGCAACCCAATAGTCAGAAGCTCCAGATGTCTAAAGGCTGCACAGCCCAATGACCTTCATTGCTAATCCCAAGTATTTCCTTCTCTTTATGTCTTCCTAAGGGATATCTTTTTATCCTCTGGTTGTCCCATTTCCTCTCCCTCTTGGATGCACCTTCTGTCACCAGGCATCAGCAGCAGAGTCAGATTCCACTTCTGCAGTGAGAGAATGAGATTGTTTCCTCCTCCATCTCCTTTTCCTCTTCCCCCACTGCTGCCAACTCCTGCAGTGGTCAGTGTTTTTTTCTTAAAGCCTCAGGTGCAGGAATTACGTGATTACACAGGAATTTCATCTTTTATTGAGAATAGAATGTTCCTAGCGACTGAAAACTCAGTTCAACAGAAGACAAATACAAATAATGATCCACCTTCTGATGTAGGGAAAAGGCTGCTTTGATTTCTGAATGCTTGAACCTGACAATATGGTCCCTGTTCTAGCTCCTTTTGTGTGCAGTGGCACTTGGTGTAGTTAACACGGGGTATAGTTAAGAATCTGTAGCACTCAGAGCTGGAGCACTCAGTTGTTGGGGTGGGAGGAAAGAATCAGTCCAAACTGCATTTTTTTCTGAGCAGCTCAGAGCAGGAACAACTGGGCAAAGGGCAGAGGCATGAGAAAAGGAAAATGAAGGCTGTGACATCTCTGGATCCCTCATGCCCACAATGCTGTAGAAATACTAGAACTCCAGTAGTTCCTCTTTTTAATAAAATAACCTCTATGAATAGGACCTTGTAGAAGTAGTACCAACTGATATTCTGATCTTCAGAGCTTTTTCATCACTGCATATTTGGAAGTTATCACTGTTCCAGTCCAGCTGACAGAAATGCTGACAACCAGCTGGAGGATGATTCATAATTATTAAAAGCTCAGGTGGTGGGAGGAAAAACATCTCTGCCTTAACTCATAGGGACCTCTCACCTGTATTTACTGACTGGTTTGCTGGAACAAAACAACTGGGGCAGAAATGAAGTTCCAGCTTTCTAGTGTGGATTAGTTCCATTTCAGAAGAAGAGTGTCATTTCTACGAAGAATAGTTACAGAGTAGATCTCATAGTCATGCCAATTTGTTTACATGAAGTTAATGGAAACATTAGCTCAAAGTGCTACATAAATATATCACAAGTAAGCAAAATTAAACTGGGATTGTTTTACAAAGTCAAAGGAGGAAAGAGAAAGAGAAAAGTCAGTCTTGGTTGTCCAACGAGATACCGTAAGATCATTTCAGTCCAGTGCTAGAATGATTTCACCTCCAAAAATCTAGACTGGATGGACAGAAACTAAAAGAAAAGAACTGTGAACTAAATGTCTGTCATGGTTTAATTCCAGCCAGCAACCAAGTGTCATGTAGCTGCTTAATCACTTAATCACATCATCAGTGGGACGGGGAAGAGAATCAGAAGTGTAAAAGCTAGAAAACTTGTGTGTTGAGATGGAGACTAGGGAAAGTGAAAGCCACACATACAAACAAATCAAAACAAGGAATTAATTCATGGCTTTCCATGGGCAGGCAGGTGTTCAGCCATCTCCAGGAGAGCAGGGCCCCATCACATGTAACAGTTACTTGGGTAGATAAACACAATCACTCCAGATGTCCATTTTTAATTCTTTCTTCTCACACTTTATATGCTGAGCATGATACCACATGGTCTGGAATATCCCTTTGGTGAGTTTCAGTCACCTGTCCTGGCTGTGTCTCCTCTCAGCTTCCCATGAACCCCCACCTTCCTCACCAGCATGGAAGTATGGAAAGCATAAAAATCTTGGCTCTGTGTAAGCACTGCTCAGCAATAACAAAGATATCACTATATTAGCAACCCTATGTTCAGCACAAATCCAGAACAGAGCCCCATACCAGCCACCATGAAGAAAATTACTACAGCCAAACATGGCACAATATCCTAGCTACTAAATTAGGACTATTGAAGAGAGTATTCAGCTATGAGCTTTACCTGAGAGTTTATCCACCTGCATGCCCGTTCCACATTAACTGGTAAAGAAAACTCAAAAGTTTTAAGTATCTGCAACAGGATATGGACTTTTTACAGCTAGGAAATGTGTCCAGGTCCAGATCAGGCTAGAAATTACTTTGGCTCTTTATGTGATAGATATTGAGCTGTGTATTAATCACACCCACTCTATTCCTGTTATCCAAGTGCCATGGATCATAACTGAAGGGTCAGGGTCAGTACCTGAAGGGTCAGCTGGAGACCAAAGGTTATGTCTCCATGGAATTTATCATTTTTCATTACAAATATTTCTGGAACAGATGAGAAGTATGGGGTTCCCCTCTGTGGATAAATAGGAGGCAGTGATTCCTAGAAAAGTGAACTGGTCAGCAGTGATAAAGCACCTTTGAACCCCAAAGCCCAAATGCTAAAGCAGGATAAAATGGTCTGTGTACCATGCAAGGAGTTTAGAAATATGCATATCATGTGCTGTGACTGGTGGTTACTGAATGGGGAGATTCTTTTTTATTAACTCTTTTGGAATGAATACCCTCTCTGTTGTTGGTGGTGGCATTTCCAAGAAGTTTTTGTTCCCAGATGTTTATTCTCAGCACTGTAGTTCTTGTGTAAGTAGTCTTGCCCAAATATAGTCCCAGTTTTATGCAATGATTCAGAATGTTTTCAGGCTTCTTGGCTTGCTAGTTGTCCTTGTCAGTCACCTTCCAGTTTTCTGAACATGCACATGTTCCTCTCATGATCTCCTGACACAGTGTTACCCGGCAGTCTCCAGTTTTGCTGAGCTTTCCATGGCTGGTAGGGCATCTTGTCAAGAGAGAATACTCAGTCTTCAAAAGAAAGATTTCCAGTTAACCTGTGTAGAAGCACTTCCCACTTGTCAATGTCTTTCATCACCCTCCCAGCAATAAGAGGTGGTGATGATCTTCTCCTTGTCATCCAAGAGCAGAGAGAAGGGAAGTGGTCTCTTGAGATTGCACTCCAGTGCCATCAGAAATGCCTCCAAATGTGTGTCTGCATTTTCTCTCTCACTGACAATGTTGTCTCACACATTTTGGGGTTGAGAGAACCACAAGTCAAGGCAGAGGCCTTTCCCACCAGGATGAAAGTGGCAGGACTCCTAGACAGACAAAATCCTAGCAAACTCTTTCACTGCTTTAAAAGCAAGTTACAACACATTTGAAAAGACAAATTGACCCATTTAACATAAATCCTATAAATCCTGTTTACTTTGCTTGTATGATTAGAGTTGCTAATGTTAGCAGGGGGAAGACGAACAGCATGTGGCACTACTCACTTCCTTCTGCATTTGAATTTTCTGTTACAAATGGATTTTTCATTTAGAAGTCTAGAGACTTTTTCAGAAAGTATTTTTTTTTCTTCACCATAAAAAACAGATGATAGGGTGGCAGTAGTGACCATCATAGAATAATTATCCCCATAACACAGTTAAGAGCATACGGAAAGATCTGCAACATCCTTATCGTATGTATAGAGGAGGGAACAGGCTCTGGATCTGTGCATCTCGTTGTCTGACCATTGTAATAGTGGTGCTGCTTGTACTTGGGCCTTCAAATTGGTTGTTCATCAACTTGCTTTTGAGTCCCTAATTATACTCAACCGATCTTCACCTCCAGGAAACTGTGTTCATGTACCTCCCACTTTTTCTCTATAAGTGCTGGGCCTTAACGATAAGATTCGTAGCTTGCAATTTCTTTTTCCATATTCAGGCTTTTGTGGTCCTCAAAAACAAGGAAGGAAATCCCTTTTAAAATTTGTCGAGGTTAAGAACTCTGATCTTGCTTAGGACTTCAGACAGTGGTGTTCTCAAGAATACTGGGCTGTGTCCTGGATTATATGTAACGTTATTGGAGGTGAAACAGTAGCTACGGATATCATCTGCTCAGGATACTGTGTCAGTGCTATCCCCTGGCTGTGCTATTTCCAGCCAGATTTGCGGAGGCAATAGGAAAGTTAGCAAAGCAAAGCAAACAGGGCTGGATTACTTTTATTACACTCCATTTCCTTGCAGCTGGTCAAAATAGTCAGTACCTTCCAAATTTGACTAGATAGACATGCAAGTGAAAGCTGGGGCAGTGTCTTCTGTTTAGCACCTGACCCCCTTCATCATGCCCTGTTTCAGCTGCAAAAGCAAATGGCCTAGTGTGCACACTCAAACTAGAAAACAAAGTGCTAAGAAGATCTTATGCAGTTTTAAAGTCTCCAAAATCCCAGGGCTAGACCCCAAGGAAGACATTGTGCAGAACAATGGGATCACGCACAGCCAGGGAGCCCCTAGAACAGCAGGGGCTGCAGCTGGGGCCCCACGGGGTGGCTGCAGAGCAGGAGGGCCAGGGGGCAAAAAGCTGCTGAGCTGAGCTGAGCCTTCAGCCCCAGGCAGCCCTCAGGGGTCCTGGCCCCTCCCTGCCGTGGAGTTCTGCCATGTCTGTGCCTCTGCTGTTCACCTCCCCACAGAAAGCTCCCAGGCCAGGGGACACCAAATTGCCCAGCCCCTGCAAGCTCAACCACTGCAAGGAGCAGGAAGATGGTCTTATTTGAGGAGCTATTACTGGTACCAGTAAAAATAGTGCAGTGGCCATTCCCTGCCTACTTTCCCTGCATCTACTCATGAAAAACCACCTAAACTGAACTTGAGCCATTGACTTTACCTGGTGTTCCTAGGCTTGCTTTTTGGGATTTCCTTTTTTTAATTAAAGACAGTTTTCCAAAGGGGCAGATAATTGTTGTTCCATCTTGAAATTAAAACAAACAAAAAAGCCCTGAACAACTTTCTTGTCATATATAATTTTCTTGCATAGTTTAGAATTTGTTTCCTCTCGTCTCTGCTGCTGACAAGTGCAGGGCAGGGATCCAACACAGCACCTGGGAAGCTCCTGCAGTCCCAAGGCTGAGCTGGCTGCTCACATCAGCTCAGGTGCTGCTGGGGCTGGAGGGAGAGATTGCTGCCCCCGTGTCATCCATCATGGGAAAGAAATGCCTAAAGCAGCCTGTACTTAAGGTTATGACCTCTCAGATGGTCTTTTACCCAGAACATCCCAGTATGTTATTAGTTATGAAGCAGGGCTTTGGGCTTAGGTTTACTGTGAGAAACCAAAGGCATATTCACCATTTTCTGTTAAAAGCAGCGAAGTTTAAATGAATGATTATAATAATATCTAGGGAGTGTGTTTCTGAGGTTTTACTACCTGCAAACACAACCATAAGTGTAATCAATGTCAATGAATCCCGTTTAATTCTCAGACAATGTTTGCTTTTAAATACCACATCAGATTTGATATGGCCAATGATAAATGGAATGCAATTAGTTCTACTATTTGCTTTGATGATATGCTAAATTATTTCTTACAACAGACCATTTATTATCCAAAGCTAATGGTTATACTCTTGCACATAACAAGTCTAATATATCTCAAACCATGGCAAACTGATTTTCCAGGAAATCAGCTTTTTCCTAGTTCCTAGGAAAAATCATTCCATGAATGAGAGTTTCATCTAATAAATCTTTGTCAATGCCCAAGTCATAATTTTCACAAAAAAATCTTAAGCTGTAAGAATTTTGGATGTATTCCTCATAATTGCAAAAATTAAAAAAAAAAAAATTTGCCTCTTAGTGATTTGCAGTCACTTAATGAGTATTTAACGTTAAGGAAAATGTCAGCATTCAAATATTTTTATGGCACTTTTAACATTATGCATCTTCTAATTGTTAACAAGACAATTAGCTTTTTTTAACCTCCAGAAGTTTATTAGGAGCTTAACAGAGTAATTGCAAAACAGTGTAGTCCCTGAGAAGACAAAAGTAATTTATTATTTGTAATAATTTACTGATTTTTCACTTGTATTCAAATTTCCTCCTAGCATCAAAGGGCAGGTCTGTTCTACCTTGATTTCCTTGATTCCAGGTTTCAAAATAACTCAGGCACAGAAAATTCTCATTGTCATCAGCTAAAATTCTTTCATAACATGAGGAGTTACAGAAGTGGGCAATTAATTCCCCTTCCTGCAACCAGGACTACATCAGGGTGGTTTGCCCCAGTGATGCTACACACGCTTGTCTTCTCCCTCTCAAACCTCTCTTGCTCTCCCAGTCCTTCCTCCCTTCCCTTCCACCTGCACCTGGCTACAGCTACACGTGGCACATCTCTAAATCTTACACACTTCTGCCATTTCCATACTGTTTCCTCTTCCTTCTGCTTAATTAATTTCTTGTTTGTTTTCTTCTCATCCTAGTCCCTTCCTCCATTTTCTGAGCTCCATGTTTTCTTGTTCCTTGTTGTGCAGGGGATTCTTCTCAACAGCTCAATCCCCCTGAAGATGAGAGGAAGAAATGATCACTAGGGATAAAGGCAAACTCAGAAAACATACCAGTGTTTCATGATGAACATTTAAAACAGTCACAAATATCATACTGTTCTCAGTAAAATCCTAAAAATTAATAACCATGGATTGTCCCTTCTGCCAAGAACTATGTAAAAATGGAGAGGTAGGGGCATCTTAGCATTTTTCCTGACGAGAAAAATTCAAATCATCCTTATTATTTTGCTGTCCATATAATGTCACCATAAATCTGTTCATCTTGAATAAAAGCAGCTACAACAGAGAGATTTGACATGGGAAATTCCACTTGGAGGACCACAGCTAAGACACTGCTGTGTTTGGTACCCTTTAAGTCTCTGTCTCATTATTTCCACTGTAAACTGTCTGGTTTCTAAATTCTGATCAGAAGAATATTCCCATCATCCACATGATATTCTGCCTCTTGCCAACATTCCCTTGAGGTTCTCTATCTAGATAAAAGAGCCCTCAACAAACTCTGCATGACTGAGCTAAGGCTGCCTGAAACAGCAAGCTCTGCTTCTCCCCCACAAAACTCCTTAGTACACGTTCATCACCCCTGCATTTATCACAGCAAGATTCATAAAGACTTTTGACAGATGATGCATGACTTCTAAACCTTGGTTTTCCAACAGAAATATCAGAAATTGGCAGAAAACTGCTTCTTCAGTTTGAGGGAAGGCTGCAGATACCAATAGTAACAATCTATCCTTGCGGCAAGGTCAATCCATCACACTTGCTGTACCTTCCACTCAGCTCTGGTCGGATACAGTTCTGTGATTTTAGCACTCCAAAGTCTCTGCATTTCTCTGGGGAAGCACTCATCTTTTTCTAGGGAGTCATGTTAAAATGATCCATCAGCAGCAGATTCTTGTCTTCTGATTTTCTTCCAAGTAAAAAGGATTCATTTAGCAAATAGAGTCCTCTTCTTTTGGAAGGAGGGCACTGGGTAAAACTCACATTCTCTTCATCACTTTTTTTCTGCAGCAAGGTGGCTGCTTGTACCAAGTTGGGGTGTCAGCAGGAGCTCTGCGATCATCTGTTCTGTTTAGCCAAACAGCAGTGACTTGGACCAGCCTCAGCACGTACTGTCTCCTCCCTGGCCAGCCCTTTGCAGGCTACTGTGGGCAAGGGGTATTAGGGCATATGGAGGGAACCTGAGGCTGCAGAGAAGGAGAGAGATGGGGACAGGATAAGGTGAGATAGGATTTCTGCAGTGTGAAAAGTGAGGCACAAATCGTGGGAAGCAGATGTGGTTACTGCTGCTGCGCATGGGACAAATTTTCTCCTCCCACCACACCTCAGAGGAACTTCTTTGGGACAGTGATACAAAGAAGCCATGGGGCCTACGTAGTGTTACTGTTCATTAGAGCCCCAAAGGGAGGTTTAAACCACGAGTTCACATGTTAAGCTTACTGACCCCACAAGTGAAGTATAAAATAAAGGTAATAATAAAGTGCTGCAGTAAAATCCATTAGGACATTGATGAGAAAGCACACAGCTTTGCTTCCTGCAAGATGGGTGCTGATTTCCTCTGATGGCAGCCCCAAGCTGTCACTGCGGCTGTGCTGCTCTAGCATGGAATGCCAGCTGCACAATACCATTAGCATTCCTCATCAGCCACAGCTTATGTCTCTCTCTGTGCACAATGTTGGAAAACCAGGTCATTCTCTTGGCTCATCCTCCTCTGATAACTTGTCTTTTCTTTCACTTCTGGGAAGCTGAGGATGGTGTAATTGGTTTGCACTAATGTTCAGCTCTGTGTGCAACTGCTTTCTGCTCAAGCCAAAAACCAAGTTTTCACATAGTTTGCATGCCCTAATAGGAGGGAAACTTGAGACAAAATTGGGAGGTAATAATTTTCCTTGTGTTGCAGTGATTCAGCTGATATTTTTCAAAATACCAGAGAGAATACAAATGACATGTTAACCTTCCAGCACTCACCAAGCAGAAAATAAATGAGTGTGATCCCAATGAAAATACAAAATTATACACCTACCCATGCCAAGTAGCAACTGGTACTGCAAGGCTGTCATAACAAGCAATCTGAAATCTTGCTCTTATGTAGAAAAGGTGCCTGAAGTTGTATTTAACTGTTTGAGGTTTTCAGGCAGATCAGAGTCCTGATATTCAAGAGAAGATACAGAGGAAAATAAAAGGAAAAAGTCAACTCAAACCCTGAATAAGAAGTTCAGTTTTTCATAATAAGACAGTGGAAGTGATGGGTTCTAAAGCTGAGAGGAATAAATTTTGAGAAGGCTATATGGAGCATGGTACAGAGAGATAAAGCAACAAACTTTATTAAAGGATAAGTGATTTTGGTCTGTGGTTGAATACATAAACATAAATGCCCACAAAGGTTTATCTGGTTGGTACAGTGGAGCTTGCATGTTGGTAGAGTAACTGTATCAGTAATTAAAGTTGCCTTCATGTACTTGAGTGATCCTCTGAAAGTGTCACTGTAATGGCAGTCAGAGCATCAGATGAAGCAACTAAGCTGAGAGAATGAGATATGAGCTACAGAGCCTCCTCGCCTCTGGATTTCAATGTGCTTGGAATTTGATATATCAGAACACTATTAAAAATAACATGATTTAAATATAATATACACATCCCAAGAGTACTTAGTATCCATTGCAATAATTGCAAAATCAACCAAATTTTATGCAGTATTTGAGAAGATAAAATATATAGTAGAGAATATATTAGCAGTCATTCATATCCTCTCTTCACCAGGTGGAATGTTCGGAAAGAAGTGCTCTAAGTTTCAAGGAAATGCATCCTGGTTTTGGATGCTGGGAAAGTGTGTTAGTTTAACACAGT
>VYZS01086403.1:42214-62013 GCA_013400695.1 Neodrepanis coruscans | reverse complement strand
CTGCCCATGGCAGGGGTGGGAACAAGATGGTTTTAAGGTCCTTCTAACTCAACCTGTCCCATGATTCTATGACCCTGTGAAATGGATTTGGCCTTGGAAAAGGGTAGAAGAATTTTCATGTGGGAAGGGATAAGAACAGAGAGCCAACCTTTTGTGGCAAAATATATCTGTCTGCTGTGCTGGCTTTATGCTGCACAGTGCCCAACATATGCAGCTCCCATGGGGAGCATGGATTTAGCAGACAGTGGTGATGGGACTGAGACTAAAACAAGGCATGTTTGGGCATTGCTGAGTTCCCACATTAGCACTGGTGCCAAGGGATGGCTGAGAGAAAAACCCCTTTGGTTGGGAGGGTGCTTGCTGTGAAAGAAGCATTTTCTGTAACAGTTTGTACCTGCTGCACACTTGTGCTGTCATGGCTGTGAGATAAACATTTAATTAAAATAGATGTGTGATCTATTCCACCACTTGCTGTGCAGACTTCTCTGAGTCTGCATGTTTGGATGGCTTTTGTTTCTCTCCCCAAAATACTCCCAAAGGGAACAGAACATCCAAGGTTTGCTCCATCCTGAACTTCCCCGACTTGGAGCTTTGTATAAAAATGTCACATTTTGCCCTGGAAATGTTTGAGAAGCCAGGATTAAAGACAAAGCAGTGTGAACACACAGGCTGGCATGCTGTAAAATGCAGGAAATAAGGGAAGATCACTGGCTTTTTGACAGCAGAATCTGTGAATCACCCACCAAGTGTTCTGGAGGTTGTTCCTGGGTTTGTGGCTTCGCTGGAGCCTGGTTTGGCTGTTGTGAAAGCAGAGGGAGAGATGAAAGAGCTTAGGATAAAACACTTGTTCCTGTCAGGCAGGTGCTGCTGAGAAGTGACATTTGGGAATGCAACAGAAATAAAGAGAAAACAAGTTCTATCCCAAACCACTGGAGTTTTTGGTCAGCAACAACCCAGTGGGGTGGGCTGGGTGGTTTCATAATGGTGCATCCTTTTAGGTGGGCTGGGACAAGCTCAATGTGGGTGGGTGGTACTTGCTTTTAGAAAAGACAGCTTGAAGAAATCAGCTTTTCTAAAGATAGCTCAGCTTCACAGATTACATTTCTGACTTGTATTTCACCTGAGAGTGTATCAGGCAGGCTGGGGTAGAAGTGCTCTGTGATTTGCAAGAGAAAGCTCCAAATCCTGAGCTCTGGCAGGAGGAGGAATATCTGGACGGGTTTTCTTAGTGTTTCAAGTGATGGGTTTGGATATTTGTCCTTGCAGCCTTTAATTTTCTTAGTGGGAGAGACTTTTAAGCAACCCAACAACGTTCATGTTATTATTTAATGTGATTGATCAACTCCTTTATAAAAATCTCTGTAAGAGAACCCATTAAACCCACTGAGCTTAAAGTTCATCTGTCGTAACAATGGTCCTTAATTAAAATTTAAATTAGGTTTATTGATATCTCTATCATAACAAAAGGCTCAGCCAATCCTAGACTTCATGCAGCTCTGATTTTTGATGAACTTTTGCAGGCCTTCCAGCAGTTATGCAAAGAAAATCATCTGTGCTGCTAAAATCCTCCCACTGAACAGTAAGTGGGTTTTGATTTTTTTTTCCTGGTGTTTTAGATTTTCTTTATTTTCTTTTTTTTTTTCAGTTAGTAGGATGAGAATTATTAAGTTGATGCTTTCAGGTTAATAATATTTGGCTATCTGACAACTTTAGCAGCATATTTTTGAAGTGCAGGGTTGAACAGAGACTGGCTGCCTGGGGGAATGAGATGCAAAATCTTTCACTTCTGAAAAGCTGTTTAATATTCAGGTTATGTCAAAATTTGTATCCATATTTTAGCTGCTTGGCATCCAGTCCAATAATAGGGGCCATTAATGTACTTTCCAGCAGATCAATGATCATTTTAGGAAAACTAATGCTTCATTCTGGTTTGATTTGAGGTGGTGAAGAAGAGGAAGGAGCTGATTTGGATCTTTAATTACTGCCTGGCATTTACTAATGGGTCCAAGCAAGGGGAAGAGCAGCAGTAGAGCTGGGAATTTAGGAAAGCTTCAATACTACTCTCCTGATATTTCTATTCTGGGAAAAAAAATAGGAACAACACACTCCAAGCTCTGGCCTTGTCAGTGTAGCACTTTCCTCAATGCCTGAATTCACTTAAAAGGGAAAAAAAACCAGCAAGAAGTTATTTTATTCTATTCCTTAATATTTAAACTAATAATATTTAATCTAATTGTGTCTGGGAAGAGCATAAACAGATCAATCCATGGCAATATGTGTCAGATTTCACCACAAAGATTTCCTAAACATGATGGAACAAGGAAACTTTAAGCTTCTTTGACACCTGCACCTCATTTATGGAAGCAATAAAGCCACTAGGAATTTTTGCATTAAATTCTCCTTAGTCTAACAATATTTATGGCAGAAAAACATTGGAATATTGAGAGAAATATTTGTCAGTTACTAAGGAAAAAATAATGAAGTTAAGAAGAGGGAGGTCTGTATGGGAAAAGGTCTGTGGGGAAGCAAGATGAGGGTGCTCACATCCAAAATTGCACAAAATTCCCTCGATACAGGTGCCTGAAATGATGGAAATTAAATGGATATTAAACCTGAAATTCAATTACTGGGCTTTAAAAGCAAGAAAAGCCTTATCTAGAAGCCTCCATAATGCCTGTTTTCCTGGGAAATTAATTTCTGCTCGACACCAATGATGAGTTTTGTGCTCCGTTTTCCCTCCTGGCACACAAAGCTCTTTTTTGGGAAGGGGGTGATGGTCTCAGGGAGTTGTGGTGCTGGATGGAAACCTGTTGGATACACGGGGTGTCCCTGTTAGAGCTCCCAACCTTCCTGCCGTGGGTCTGTTCATCCTCTGCATCAGTCATGAGGTGGCACTCTTCTACCAGGAGAGATGGCTTACACGGCTTTGGAAATATGTCTAAACTAAGACAAAAAAATAAAAAAAAATAAAAAAGGAGCAATGCCTGGAAAATATCGTGGAGGGATGATTGGAAAAGTTGATTTTTAAATGCCTGGGCAGGCAAGGGATGGGGCATCACCGGGATGTTGTGTTTGTGGCAGGAATGTGTTTAAGGACACAACTCCCTGAACTCCCGTGGAGAGAGTGGCTTCCTTCATTTTCTTCTGACTCCCATAGGGAGTTGAGGGATTCCTGCACTACATTCTCCTTCCTGACAACCACGATTGCTCAGTTTCTCTCTGGCAGCTTTTTTTGCTGCTGCCAGACCACTCTAATCTGGAGCACTTCGTTGACACACATGTTGTGCAAGGAGCACTTGGCTGAGGCTGGACATCCCTCACTCTGAGGATGTCCTGCATCTCAGAAAATAAACCACACCAGGCTCCCAGTTCCAGGGGTAAACAGGGGACAAAACTAAACCCAGGCATTTCTGGCTGAAGAGATCTGCCTCTAATATTGCCCAGGAGTGCTTAATGGCAGGTTTTAATACTGAAAGTACAGGTTCCAGTCTCAGTCAGCAGCAGTTCAAACCAGCAGCATCTTCCATCAGGATTTAGCTGTTCCAGACTCAGGACCTGACTCAGAGCTCCACAGTTTTACACCTCCATGGGATCCTTGCTAAGTCCTAAGCAATCTAACAGATGTCTGTGAGGCAGCATCCCCTGGCTCCTGCTGTGTTCCCAAGGCAGGCTTAACCTCCAGGATGGGAGAGAGAAATAAATCTTGGCATGGTCTCTTTGAAAGCTTGCTGGCCCCTTCTCTCCTTCGTTTTTGGAATGGACCAAGCTTGAGAACTATGAGAGCTCAGGGGTGGCTTTCAAACTAGTGGGGCTTCCTTCAAAGAGTGTAAATCACAACCCCTGGGAGGACTAATGCAAGAGTGTGGTGACAAGGCTGGTTGACAAAGGGGATGTGAGTTTTGGAGCCATTCAAAGAGACATCAGAAAAATATTGAATTCAACCAGCTCTGTGCCATACACTGAGCCCTGCTGTCTTCTCCCACCAGGATAAAAGTTTTCCTTGGCCACCAAATTAAACACACAGCCACTGCCTTCCCTTTATTCTTACTCCAAGAAGAGCTTTGTTAAACCAGAAAAAAAGAAGCAGATATTCTGCACGAGGCATTTTGTCATCTGATTAAAACTGGGAGGTGCTCCTGGGACAGGTGACAGATCAATAGGACCACCTTGGCTTCTTCTTCTCAAAGCACAGCTCAAGATCTGGGCCCTGATGTACCAAAGCTGAGCTCCTGCCTGGCTAATCTGAGATCAGCATGAGCAGGGCTGTCTCAGAGAAGGAAGATTCTTTTCCTTTTAATCACACATTCCTAAAGAGAAAAAGGAGAAAAAACTGAAATTGCTTATTCTCAGCAGGAATGCAAGTGCTGGAAATTAATTGAAAAAGTAGCTGCATCATTCAAAAAAGCCCAAATCCTGACATTACATGTGGCTTTAAGAAGCACTGACAGAGCTGGACATGCTGGGCCCTATGTGCATAGAGCATTAGCTGCTCCTCATTCAGTAAAACCCTGATTATTTGCTTCTTATGTTTCCTGTCAATTCTTCAATTACATTTCATTCCATTCTGTTGGAAGTGTAGGTCAATGCAGATACAACAATATAAGCACAGAATGTATTTTGCCAATAAGTTTGTACCAGAATACAGAAACCCAGTGGGGAATGCATTACTGAGGCTCAGCAAGAACAGTACTAATAATGTTTGGCTCTCATTTCCAGTGACTTTTTATCTGAAGGTCTCAAAGGAAGGGAGATTTTATTTTTGTTTTCCAGTGGGGAAGTTGGGGCACAGAATGGCCACTTGCCCTAAGGCCCCATGGAAGGTGTGCAGCAAAGGCTTCCATGGTGGGATATATCCACTGTGAAAGCCATGGGGGGAATTCTGGCTGTGTGCTGCCCTTTTGATGTGGATCAGGAGCAGTCTTTGGCCAAGAGAATGGTTTAGGATTTAGTGGAGAGCTGAAGTTTTGGAACGACATTTATTTCAGTTCCTGTTGTTTCAGCACAAGGCTTCTCTGCTCATTAGCAGGGTCTCAGCAGAGCTCAGCATCATTCCTAAGGATGGATTAGGAAGTTGCTTTCCTTTGCTTTAAGCAGAGCAGGGTAGGGATGACAGAACTGGAGAGGTTGTTTTGAGAACAGAAGGCGGATGAGATGAGTCGCATCACGGAATGTGAAGATTTCCAGGAGTCACAGTTGTGCTTCCTCAGCCTTTTCCTGTTCTCTGTGCAGTGCAGCTCTCTCCTGCCTTAGAGCAGGATGGAGAATTTTGTACTTCCAGGACAGTGGAGGTTTTACCTGTGGGTGCTGTGACAACACGGGGCTGTGGCCTCACTCTAAGACATGGTCAGAGATAACAAGGTCGAAGATTCGGGGATCCTCCTGTGCCCAAAACAGCAAGTCCTTGGTGTGTGAGCCTTGGAAATCCTCAGTCCCTTCAAATGCACAACGAGATAAGTTGATTATCATCAAATGAAAATTACTTGTGCTGTATGAAGGGAGGAGAAGAGAATTTAAGTGGCAGCAGTGAGAAGACAATGAATGGACTTCAGAGCAGCATTGGGAGAGTTAAGACATTGTTACAAGAAAATAACTGGGAAATGATGAAGAGATCAGGCTATGTAGACATCCTATCCCTGGAAGTTCTCAAGGACAGCTTGGATGGAGCTCTGAGCAACCTGGTCTAGTGGAAATTTCCCTGCTCATGGCAGGGAGGTTGGAATGGGATAATTTAATGTCCCTTCCAACCCAAACCATTCTGTGATCCTCTGATCCTGTGATTCAGTGATTATAAGCACATGGTGAAAAAATCACCCCAAAATACTGTGGTATGATGAGATTACATCAGCCACCACAGTGAAGTTGTATCACACCATCACAGTGTAGAAATGCTTGGTGGTTTTATTTTTTTATAAAGCTTAATGGTATTTCCTCATTTCCTCACAAATCATTTTTTGTGTAGAAAACCTCACTTGATTTCTAATTTGGGAAGCTGCCTTAGCAAAACTCATAATTCTTTTTCAGCAGTTTACCAGGGCAGTATTACGCAATTTGGCTACAAGAAAGCTCTGTAATAAATGACAGCTCTTTCAGCCTGTTGGCTGTGTATGGTCCACCATCAGTCTTGTAAATGGTCCCATAACCATTGAAAAGTTGAAATAATATGGAACTGTGGCTTAACACACTATTAATCACAGAGCAAAGGGTTTGCTCTGGTTTCACTAGGTACACCAATATAAAAAACTGTGATTCTCTCAGGGTTAAAAGCACAGCTAATCACATGTTGGTCCCTTGATTGAGTACAGGCTTCAAGGCCAGATTTTCAGGGACCATTCCTCAATTTTGGTCAAGTATGAAGGTTTTCATCAATAAATCCCCTTGTGAACTCAACCATGTTGGTTGTGTCTCCATGAGGGGGTTTGTGTTTGTCAGTGAAGGAGTAACAGATTAATGTCTCGTTGACTTTCCTGACTGATACTGNTTAAAGTCCAACCCAAGCTTCACAGAAGTCAAAAGTATCTTCTTGCTGCACTTCTTGGCTTTTGTAAGGGAATGTTTTAAGTCAGGATTAGAGTGGGTAGCAAAAGCCTCTAGAGGAATGGGGTCACTCCTCAGGATCCTTTTGAGAATTCCTCCAGTTTTTTGATCCCATGGATGTTGCTACATATGGAGTGACAACAAGACAACTCATTCAAAGGAAATCACCCTCAGACAACAAGGATGCCCTGACTTGTGTTATTCATCTCTAAAAGGTAAATTTTAAATTCAGCTTTGTGAACACTGCAATAGTGTGGCAGCAGTACCACAACAACTTCCCACTGTGTACAGAACCATGTTCAACCTGACCAGGCTGGCTGTTGTGTTGTACCTTGAACTGAGCTGCTGTGAACAACTGTCTGAAAAGAAGCAGCACAGTCAGAGCCCTGACACTGCAAAACTCCTGAATAATCCTGTAGCTTGTTGCTAACAGGAGAAGGATGGAGATTAAGATGGCAGCTGTGGAATAAAAATCCACTTTGCAGCCTTCTTACACTGTCATATGTAAGAGAGGGAGCTACAACCAGAACTGATGAGATGTGATGCTTTAGAGGAGGACAGTTTGGATTTACAAAAAGCTTTGAATGTCTTGTTTTCCCCCTAGAGCTGCCATCCCCCTGGATAAGCTAATTTTAAAAGTTAATGGACCAGATCCTTCAGTGTGCTAATGCTGCATTGTGTGGGCTTCAGAGGTGCAGAGCAACATTAAAGGAACATCTCTCTGCTCCTGGGCTTTTCCCCTGTCCCAAGGAACTGCCAGGCAGTATGTGTTGGCCAGAAGGCTACTTCCAAGAGCTCTGGTATGTCTGGAGCAAATATTTCTGGGGAAGAAGTGGGATGAGAGATGTCACCACACCCCCTGATTCTGAGTGGTTTAGGGCTGTAGACTGACAAAGCTACTGATGAAACAAATATTCCCAAAACTGGAAGTGCTTTGGGAAAGTCCAAGTGTTGCTTTGCACTGCCACCATTCCTCCCACCCAGCCAGGAGATGTGGGTCTCTGCTAATTTCACTGAAAACTTGGAAGGAGGCATGAAACCCAGTGAGGGATAAAAGGTTCCTTGCAACCAATTTCCTCAGCTGTGCTGACTAAACAGACTATTCCCTTTTTTTTTGGAGTGGGTTACGCCTACTGGCACGTGGCTGTGGTCAGTGCTGGCTGTGCTGAGCTGGGCACCAGCTGCTCTGGGATGTGAGGAGGAGCAAGGTGACCCAGCAGGGCACTGACACTTCCATGCAGGCAGTGAGGAGTCTGAGCTAAATGCTGGCACTGTGGGATGAACCATCTCCCCAGATCCTGCAGGGCACCCCCGTGCTAATTCCATGATCTAAACCAGGGGTTTGGGAAGGTTTTTGTGGATATCCTGGAAAACCACAGGGTGCAGCAGTAATGGTGCCCATTGGAACAGCACTGACTGTGGCAAAATGTTTGTTAGGAAGAGCAGGAGGCTGGCTGGGAGCTCTGACAACTTTAACTGGCCACTTTTAATCTGCTGCTCTAAGTCAGCCTGACTCCAAGCCAGGGAGAGACCATAAAATAGGGGCTGAGTGGATGCAGAGAGCCTCAAGCCCCACTATCTTTTTGGCTCACCCTTCTCATGAGGATTCAAGCCCACAGTAAAGCAGCAGGAAAAGGGCATCTAAACCAGGAAACAGCAGTGAATAGACAATCAGGCTGGTCACTGCCACAACTTGGTGCCAGCATTTAGCAATAGGTTAGACTTTCTGTGGCCTAATTCACAATTCCAGACAGGCAATCTGCTCTTGCAAGTCATACTGGATGTTTTCCACACAAGAGCTTAAGGCTATTGTTGCTGTTTTTCAGTTGAAGGAATGATTGCATTGGAATTAGTCCAGAACTAAAGATATGAACAGGTCTTAAGCACAGCTGATGGTTGTCCTCTGTTTCAGGTAAATGGGCTGACTTTGGGCCTGGATAGTCTTTCTTCATCTCCTGTCTGGGCAATGCAACACAGGACATAAATCCACAGGTCCAATCCATGCTGACTGCCAAACATCTTATCTATCATTTCATCATTACAGTGAAAACTAAAACCTGTGCCTATTTTCAGGGGATCATTACTTGAGACCAAAATAACTGTGGATTGTTTCTCTCTTAGGTACAGGTGGTCAAAATGGAACTTTTCTCTTTTTACAGAGGCAGGAGATTAAGGAATAAACTCCAATGGCAGCTAAAACTAATTTTCATCAGAAGGGCCAGACTGACATTTATGACCTTGTCTTTTTAGTGCAAACAGAAAATAGGATGGATCAAAGATTGAAAAAAACCCAGCCATCATGTCTGGCACACAGTTCTCTTGGTAGAGGGAGGCTATGGACCACCTCTGGTACATGTCATAGAATCCCAGAATCATTAAGGTTGGAAAAAATCCCCCTCCCAACCCATGTATTCCAAGCTGTGCCCCATCCCCACCTTGTCCCCCAGCCCAGAGCACTGAGTGTCACATCCAGTCCTTCCTTGGACACCTCCAGGGGTGGGCACTCCAACCCTCCCTGGTCCTATTCCAATGCTTGACAACCCTTTCCATAAAGAAATTCTTCCTGACATCCATCACATAGAGAATCATGGAATTATGGAATGGTTTGGGTTGGAAGGGACCTTAAAGATCATCCAGTTCCAACCTGGATGGGCAGGGACACCTCCCACTATCCCAGGTTATTGCACATTGTCAGCACCAGAACACAGCCTGGGATGGGACAAAAATAGCTGGAGAAGTTCAAAACTGCACATCAGTGGGAGCTACCACAGCAAGTTTCACATGCTCAGGAGAGATGTGCATGAATTTTCTGTGTCTCGAGCCATTCTGGGCCTGCTACCAGTCACACTCCTGCCACTGGTGGTACAATTCAGCATTTTGAGGTGAACAACTCAGGAAAATCAGAGATGAATTTGATTCGGGGTTCTGTGTGGCAGATCTGCCTTAAGGGAGGGCAATGGGGAAGATATAAAAAAATTCTTTAATTTTTAATTTCATCTATTCTTTCCCTTGACAAAAGATGACAGTATGTCAAACTGACACACCATCAGGTACAATCCTGAGCTGAATGAAGGCTGTAATTTGATGAAGGGGCTCTGTCAGGTTTTGAAACAATGGCAGTTTTCAGAATGAACCTGGAGGATTTAATTCATTAATAGTGTAGGTGCTGCATAATACGGTTTTCATAAACCTTTCCTCCTGCAGCAGCTGGAACATCCCTCCATCTCCTGATCCTGCTGAATTCAGAGGGACTGAACAGAGCTGAAAGACCTTGTGAAAGGGCAGCTAATGAAGTGAAAATTCAGGGAGGTTGGATTCAGCAAATGAAGACCTGCAGTGATTTGACAGCTGCTGTAGGAGCTGTGTGGGAAAGGAGCTGAAACTCTCCAAAAACACAGAACTGGTTCGAGATTAATTTCTTGGCTCTGGGTTCGGATCAGTGACACAAAATTAATAAACCACTGTCATTTGACAAAGACTGTACTTACACACGGGGGCTGCTATAAAAACTAGCTGAGACTCAGTAAATTTGATTAAAGTCCACAATGCACAGACACAGAGCTTGAGGTGAACAGCTGTGGGTCAGAACTGAAGATTTTTTCGGTTGTATTTCCTCAGAAAACGTTAAAATCCCTTTCTTCTGTGTCCAAAATGAGGGGCTTAGGAGCTGGGTGAGAATCAGGCATGTGGATCAGACCTAATTAGTCTCAGCTTTAACAGAGCAGGTTCACTTGGACTCTGGTTGGCAGATAAATAGATGGGATGGCCTTAGGGAGCCTCCAGGGGGAAGCTTGGTCCATACATTGCCCTTAATATCTTGGATGGAAGCCTTTGGACCTAAATAACTGAGTGTTTTTCAGTTCATCCAGCAGCCTGAAGGACTGGTCCCAGTTGGATCACTGGGCTCACCACGGGACACAAACTTCACTTCCCTTGTAGACAACCAGAACATCACCATAAATACAGGTGTCTCCTGGCCCCAGAGAGAAGGAAGACTCAATCCTCTGGTAGAAGGGAAGGAGTCTCTTTTTTGTTCCTGAAACTCGACTTCAGCAGCACCCACGCACTGTTCCTTGTATTGGAAACTTAATAACTTCACTTGAAAATCTTGTCTTTTTGATGGCAGTGGAAATAACATGACTTTTAAACAAGTCGAGGAGACTGTCATTGAAGTCGAGCCAGCTCTGTGGGAGTCAGATGATTAAGGTAGATGTGATGTAGGAGGGGAGAAATACTATCATTTGGAAAAAAATACTGTATTTTGAACAGGTTTAATGTTCTCTTCCAGGAAAGTGGGGTTGTTATTATTAAGTGCATTACCAACATTAGATGCAGGGCTTGATTCTCTGTTGATGTGCCTTTGCTGTAATTGTTCACATCCATGCAAATTGCCTACAAATGAGTCTGAGTTATCACTGAGCTGTGCAGTTGAAGTTCAGGGGAACTGTGTGCTTAATTTTTCAGGTGTAGAAACAAAGAGGCAGAGGGGGAGATGAGAGGGATTTGCGCTCTCAGCCTGGGTCATGCCAGACCAAAGGATATTGTAGCAAATCTGTCTCATTATTTTTTAGGGTTCATATTTAGGCCTGAGGTATTGCTGATATGGTATTTTATTTTCTAATCAATTGCCTTGTATTTCATTATTCTGACATGAGAGAGGGGAGGAAGTAGAAAATCTGCACCAAACCCTCAGGAATTAGAGTGTCTCAGGTAGATTTACTGTAATAATTTTTGATCTGGATGTAAAACCTCAGTGTAGTGATTATGCAAATGTAATAAACCCTGCTGGTGAAGTATTGAGACTCAAAGCAACAAGTCCTTCAGCTGACTTAATGAACTCAGGGTGTTTCTATGTGCCCTGGAAATTGCTTCTTCTCAGGGTCTCAGCACCTTGATACAAACAAGTGCCCTCTGTGCAGCAGAAACACCTTCCAAAACGTTGTGGTTTACTCTCAGAATGTTTTGTGCTGTAAAAAAACACCTTCTCCACCAAAAAATTTCCTTTTCTCCTCCTTGACAAAATTGTACGACTTTCCAGCTGGTAGAAAAACAAGCTAAACCATAATTCTGTGTTCAAAATGGAGCACAACTGCTTGTAGAAAGCAGATCTTTTCTTTCTCAACACAATTACTGGGCTCTGGATTTGCAGTGGAGGAACTGTTTGACCCTGAGCTATAACCAAAATGACAAGTGGCTGCTGTGCAGCTCAACCTCTGAGCTCACAAGATGATCTGTGTTAACAAGTATATTCTGATTTATATCAATTCCTCTATTTTTCTCTGACCTTTCTTCCCACACATGTAAACATCATAGCCACAAAATGAGTTACAGGACCCTTTTACTCATTTGTTACTTTGCCTGGGATTTGGGTGACCAAATCTGAGTGGTCTCAAATGGTGTTTATTGCAATCTTATAAACTCAGAATTTTTAACAACCTATGGTTAAAAATTCATTGAGAAAATGATGTTTCTTCCTTGGCAGATTACAACTGTTCCCAGGGTCTCTTTAACATCAGGCTTCAAGGCTCACATTAATGAAAAAACCAAGATTTTACAGCAAGGAGAACAAAAGGGAACCACCCCAGACAAGTATTACTTTTACAGGATTTTCTAGTCTCAACTGACTGTAGTTATGTGACAGGTACAGAAAATACAGTTGCTGTATAAAACCCACCACCTACTTGGAATATCCTCTTTTATCAGCATGGCTTCATCATTTAGTTGCAGTGTGATGCCACAGGGTCTCATGGTGAAGACATTATAACACATATTGTAAATGCCAGTGTGGATTTATGAGACAACCTGCACTTCTCTGTGCTTTCACAGTGTGTTGATATTCCTCCTGTCCCTCCTGCTCAGTGCTATTTTCTTCTCCTTTTGTTTAAACGACCTACAGGTATTTATTTTGTCCATTTAAGTAAGTTACTTAAGCCATCCTTTATGAAATTGCTTCAAAATTGATTTTTCCTTATCTCCTCAAGTCCTGCAATAGGTAGAATAGTGGAGATAAGGCTTTCTGTACTTTATTGTGCTCTTTTTTACCTGCAAGATAGCTGGCTGAGGTTCACAGCTCTGCCAGTTGTCTGTGATATCCTGTGCTGGCTTTTTTTTTTTTTTTGGAAAGTGAGGGATGCTACTCAAAGGCAGAGCCCACTGTCAGGAGTCCTGAGGACGATCATGAAGTTCAGCAGTTCCAAGGACACCTCCTGCTGTCCCAGGTGGCTCCAACCTGGCTTTGGACATTTCCAGGGATGGGGCAGCCACAGCTTCTCTGGGCACCCTGTGCCAGGGCCTCCCCACCCTCACAGGGAATAATTTCTTCCCAATATCCCATCTAACCCTACTCTCTTCACTTGGTTGCAATTCTTTATACTTACATTCCTCAGCCACACAAATCTCCTTTTATCTTGGTGCAAACCAGTCCATAATTTCCACCTCTCCCTTGGTGGCTGCTGCTCCATCACTCATTTGAGTTACTCTTTAGCCTCCCAAAAGTTGCACAGCTTCATTTTATGTTCCCTCCATGCATTATTTGTTTATCTCCTATTTCACAGTGGATAAAGCTGGAAACAAGACTGGAAATAGGAGACTCACAGCTCTAACTCCTTGTGTTCTGCAGTCCTGAGGTGGGAGGTTCTGTCTGAGTTGCTGGATAGACAGTTCCATGATTATTTATTGCTTTCTGTGCATTTGATTTTGGTTGCTTTGCAGACATCAGTAAAACTTGTCTGATGTGTTTTCAGCATCACAGGTTGGGCTGTTGGGTTCTTTACAAGTCTACTTTGAAATATTAAGATTGTCTGTCTGTTGGGCCCTGCTAGAAAGAAAAGGGTTTAAACTGAATGGGCTTAATCTGAGAAGGGCTTAATCTGCAAAAACTTTTCCAGGGGAACTTCTGGAGATGTTTTAATTTCTTTTCTTTATATATTATTCTGGTCTACTTGGTGTGATGTTTACAGAGTGTAATAAAAAGAGTTTTAAGAGAGATTTGATCTCTGTCTTGGCTGCCATAAAGAGGATCAGCCTTGAGATCTGTGTTCACAAGGGTCTCTGGCTCTCTGCTCTATTCTGTTGTCTATCAAATGAAACCAGTAGCACATATTTGTAAAGGACCTTCTGGACCTGGTGAAATTTTGGCTTTTGTTTCCTTTCTTTATAACAGATTATGCATTAAACCACATATGACAGATGGGGAGTGTGGTGGGAGGGGGTGAACTGAGAACTGAAGAGAGGGAGACACAGAAAGGTGTATTTTCATGGACTGAGCCTTTCTGTGCATTAGACTCTGGATTTGCTGTGGACAGTTTGTGTGATGAAATATTCAGGATGAGTTGGGTCTGTTGTTTCATTCATCTGCAGAGGGAACAGTGGCTGCAGAGAACAGAATGACTTCAGGGCTGTTGCAGCACAGCCCAGTGGAAAGATGCCCTGTCTGATCCCACTCTTCCTCTCACAGGTATGGAGTCACTTCAGAAGCTCCCTTTTAATAGCCAAAACTTCCAGTGTGGGTATTTTATCCAGATTATAAACATTTATCTGCTTCTAATCTTCCATTTGCCTTTTAATTAGAGCCATAATTGCTTCTTCTCTGAGGCCATTAGGGAGCTGACAGGCACTGCACAGCTCAATTTATTCCTTTAGGGTCTTAATTCAGAGGTCACCAGAGACTGAATCCTACTCCACAGGTTTGGGAGAGCTTTGGATCAGGCTCAAGGTTGTGCCTTAAACACTGGATCCACATTGACAGGGGATTTTTCTGGACTGGATTTCTATCACTGATGGCTTTTGAATGCCTGGACAGTATTTTATATCCCTTCAGAGGGTAAAGGAAGATGTAGCAAGGTTAAAATTCATGTTCTGCGCCTCAAAACCTGGATCTTGCCTAATTTAACAGGGTTTTAAAATCCTGTTGTAGAGGTGTTCAAGCCCTGAGGGGAGACTCTTGGAGAGGAGTTTGAGCCCTTGGCTCATGGTAAGAGAAGGGCATTTTCCTCAGACTGCAAAGCAAAACCTCCCCCTTTTCACAGCTCTGTAGATGTGCCTTTGAAGCAGATTTTTGGCCAGACAGGAACCCTTGACTGACTCAAAACCTTTGGCTTTGGACTCTTCTACACTTTTTCATGGCATCTGTCATGGCCCTATTGGCAATTAGAAACTCATTGCTGCACTTAATATCTGCAAAAGTAGCTCATTTGTTGTCTTCTCACTGTAAAAGGAGACTAATGGAAAAAGAATTGGAAAATGATGAAAAGGGAAGGGGGGGGGTTTCCCACCCTGGAGCTCTAAATGTAACAAATTAATACTTCTTATGCAAGGTTGCAAAAAAAAAATATAGAACCTAATAGCTGGTTAAAAAAAGTGCCAGCACAATTTAATTGGACTGGCTGAGTCATAAATCTTCTCTGTTATGGTGCTGCCTGGCAGCTCTGCCACAGTCAGATGGATTTTTCTCTTTTAGGGGAAAACCCTCCTCTCTCCAGGTCACGTCATTCTGCATCAGCCAGAAACGTGGGATCAAAGTTTCCAACCCTGATGTGCCCAGGGATCTCCCCAGAGACAAATCTGAAATGATTTGTGGGCAGATACAAGGCCACCAGTTATGGTGATGGCAATAATGACAATTAATAATGATAATAATGACAATTTATAATGATAATAATGACAATTCAGTAATTGTTTGTAGCTGGGTTTGGTGTTGGCAGGTTGAATCCCAGAAAGCCTCTCCCATGGAAAGGGTTGGATGCTCATCTCAAACTCCCACACTTTCCAGAGGGGCAGAAAGATGCAAAACAGGGTGGCTGTGGCCAGGGGAGAGGGACAAAATCCAGGACTGCTGTGAGTTAATGCAATTTTTGGATCATCCTTCAAAGATGAGCAAAGATGACAGAGCACAACCTTACAAGTTGAAGGTTCCCTCTTCCACCAGACCTCCTGGAGTAAAGTTGGCTCCTTATTCCCTCATTCTTCCCCTCTCTGAGGCACTGCTGTCTCCAGTGGCTCAGAGGTGACCACAAAACAGCTTTCAAGTGCACAAACCACAACTCCTTAACTGGTGACATGGGAGAACAGTCAAAGCTGTTCTGGGCTATTAATTTTTCAAAGCCATTCAGTTCTCCACAGCTATAAAATATGAGGAGGAGCCAGCTTTGTGATTTAGAATCACAGGCTAATTTAGGCTGAAAGGGATCTCTGGAGTCATCTGGCTCTACCCTCTGCACAAAGCACAATCAAATAATTGGAGTTACTCAGACCTTATGCAGTCCAGTCAGGGATATCTCCAGGGGTGATGATTCCTCAATCCCACTGGAGACATATTTAGTTTTTTCCTAATGTCTAATCAGAATTACTTGCATTGCAACTTGTCTCCCTTCACCTCTGAGCTGTCCTTACTTTCATCTTCTCTGTAAACTCCCATTTAGAGGTTCAGACAGTGATAAGATTTCTCCACTGTTTCTTTTCCAGGCTGAACAGTCGCAGCTCCCTCTGCCTCTCCCTCTGTGTGTCCTTTGCTCCAGCTCCTGATTATCTTGGTGGCCCTGCTGGACTTTTCTTTACAGCTCCCTGACAGAAGTGGAGCTTGGTGGGATTGTCCTCTTCTCCCAGGGAACAAGGGACAGGAGGAGAGGGAACGGCCTCAGGCTGGGCCAGGGGAGGCTCAGAGGGGACAGGAGGAGGAATTTGTTCCTGGCAAGGGGGGTCAGGCCTTGGCAGGGGCTGCCCAGGGAGGGTTGGAGTGCCCATCCCTGGAGGTGCCCAAGGATGTGACACTCAGTGCTCTGGGCTGGGGGACAAGGTGAGGATCAGGCACAGCTTGAACTCCAGGGACTGGGAAGGCTTTTCCAACCTCAGTGATTCTGCGATTCTGTGTCCCTGTCTTGTCCTGGGGAGCCTCAAACTGCACACAGCACACAGGGGTGGCCTCACAAGTGATAAATAGAGAGGAACAACCACTTTCCTCAAGCTGATGGTTGTACTTTCACTCAGCATCCTAGTAAACATTTGACCTTATTCACCAAAAGGTCTTATTTTTGTGTGTATCCCTCACTTGCTGAGTAGTTCTTGCAAAGATTTGTAGTTTAACAACCTGTTTGCAGAGACTTGGACTCATTTTGCTCCAGTGGATTTAGTGATGGCAGCAGGAATGTTCATTTTCCATGTGAGCTGGGCTCATCCATCTTCTTGGTTAGCCTGTACCTGCAGGCAGAGGGAGGCAGTGGTGCTTGCCAGCTTCCTTCCTCATAATGGCTTTTTCCTGCTTTATTTGTCACTTTGGTGACACCAGGGACATCCTGGGTTCTTCCAGCTCTGTTTAATTACAGTCATGACTTCCCTGACAAAGCCCTGGGGCTTTGGCTCCCCTTTTAGCTTTGGCCACTGCCATGAAGTGGCCTGAAGCAGAGGTTTTGGCTGCTCTGTCCTCTTCCCTTGCTGTGGCAGTGCCCTGAATTCACACTGACCTCACTGAGATCAAATCCTGACAGATCTGCCTGAGGAAGTTGTTTGTACAGTTCATTACCTTGTAAAATTATACTGCTGGGAGAAGCCTGGGAACCCACAACCTGGGAAGAAAATACCCTCAAGTGTGTGTTACCCTTCCCAATATTTAATGGAATTGATCCAAATATTCCCTCTGAATTTGTTTTCTGGATAAGATTCTGGCATTCCTCAGAAATCTCAAATGGGTTTCTCATAACCACTGAAAATGTAGTGTTGGTGACATCCTTCATTTTTGCTTTGTTTTCATGTTTTGAATGTTTCTTTAAGTGAAGTTTATTGTCTAAGCTGTAATAATGGGATATCTCATATTCAACAATCCAGTAATTATTAAAATCCTATTTTTAAAACAAAAGCTTTGCTCTATTCCACAGAAACCCCAACTAAAGAAAATTATCAAAGCCAGGAAGAAAAGAAATCTTGGAAAGCATTGTGACATATTCTGTCTGTGAATCTCTTGGGAATGTTGGGATTAAAGGAAAGAGAATGAGTGAACAAGAGCTCAGAGCTGATCACAGGAGCTCTTTCTGCCTTTGCCATTTGTTGTCACAGCAGCTGCCTCATCTCTCCTGGAAGATCCTCCCTCTTTTTATCTCCTCTACCAGTACATCAGGTTTGGAGAATCACAACCTGGATAAGAAATATCCAGGTTATCACACGAGGAAATGTACTTTTAGATCAAAATCCATTTTGTAACAATAACCCACAGATGTTCAGCATCACTTACTGGGACGTTGGCACCCAGCTCTGGATTGTCCTCCTCACAGTGAGTCTGGGCTTGTGTTTGATTTCCCTGGAAATGCTGGGACTGAGAGCACTGAGGTCACTGCAGTTCTGTGTGATTTGTTTTTGCTGAAACCCCCGAGGATTTTCTTGCAGGAGCCTCGGGAATCCCAGAAGTTATGCAATAATGGGAGTTTTTAGTGCTGGCAGCTGCTTTCTAGTTTAGAAAACATATAAATTTTACTTTTTTTTTTCCCCACAAAGCCAGAGGTGTTATCTGCAGCTCTTCTTAATCTACCAACTGTTGATTTTGAATTTATTTCACAGCTTTCCTTGCTCATTCTTCAACCTTTTAGGTCACTTTCGACTTTACAGTTGCTGCTCTATTCAATTCTGTGAAAACTTTCTGCTGAAGGTGAATAATCTTTCATTAAAACCCAAAGTAAATATTGATAACATTAGAGAAGCCTGATGGTTATCAGGGAGTGTAATGTAACATGTTTATCCTCTATCAAAATTCAGTGAGACAGGAGGAAACAATATTACACAGCTGGAAAAAAATAAGCACCAGGGGGAGAAGTGAAAAAAAAATCTTTTAGAAATATATGAGGGAGCAGAGTTTGCCAAAAATATTTCCCAGGGTTTTGAACTGCAGGCTACATAAGTATGCTTCATTTCTGGAGATCAAACAAGAGGGAACAAGGTAATCAACATGAAAGAATCAGTTCAGCAGAAGTTCCAGGGGTGAGACACTGCCCTGACTCAAATCACTGTGTGCCTGGGATTTCATCACCTTCATCTCCAGGCAGGTAACAACCTCAGATGACCAAAAGCAGAAGGTTAAAATTAGAAATAGCAGGAAAAATAGTTCAGTGCTGACTCTATATTTACACTGTTCCAAGAGAAGGGGATGAGCTGAGCTCAAGTTATCAGACAATGCCTTGAGAAGTGCTCAGCAATGTGCAAGGCACTTCACTGGCCTGGAGCCAGAAGGGCTCAGAAATCATGTCTCCACCTTGAAAGCAGGTGAAATCATGTTCACTGAACTAATTCTGCCCAGGGAATCCCTTGACCTGGGTAATGCTGAGGTGCCCTTTGCAGAGATCCATCCCCTTGTCTTTGTCAAGAGGAGATTTTTGTGATGGAGGCAGTGTGGGCACAGGGGACACAAGCACTGCTCAGTGCAGCTAAGCCTCGACTTTCTTGGTCCCTCCAGTCATTCCTTGGAATCTGAGCTGGTCCTGGAGACTCAAGGACTCAGCAGTGCCACCTTTGCAGTGTCTTTTTTCTCTGCTAAAACTGCTGGGAATCAGTTGCTTGAAGCTGTGCTGGAAGCAGAGGGGATTTTTAAGTGTCTGGCACCACAGGGTTTTAGGAGGGGTGGGTTGGCCAAGGAAGAGGATGCCAGAACAGCTTCCCACTGTGCCCTTCTCCCAGGAAAACAGCAGCAGGGTCAGTGTTCAAGCAGAGCTTTGGGGTCCTGCAATTTCTCTGTCCACGGAAATCATGAGCCCTGCAAGGGAAAATGTGTTGGTGCTCACGAGGGGGAAGGAATTATGAGCAAAACCAAAATGCTGGGCAACTTTCTTTGCCTGCCACTGTTTAGGAAAGGACTAATGCTGACAGTGGATGTCTGTGGGAGTGTGGAAAGAACTGCAAACTGCCCTTTTTCTGTGCCCAGAGAGACCCATTGGATTGCAAGGACATCATGTGCAAAACGAAGCTCTTCTTGTGCAAGTTTGATACGTGTTCAGAGCAGCATTATTTAACAGTGTCTAATTAGCTGCACAAAAGTGATTTTTTTAGTATATAGGGATCTGAAACCTTTTTAGGGATCTCACTTTTTAACATATGAATTATTTCTTAAATATGAGAATTATATCTGCATGATTAGAGGTGAGGGAGCTGTTGTAGTTGTGAAGAGCTGAGCAACTAATAGGTGAGAAAGGTATGAAAAATGGACAATAAATCATTATCCAACATTTGGTAACATCTTTGCATAGAACAGCACTATTCAGAGAAAAAAGCTGTCAAACAATGTGTCATCT
>VYZS01086403.1:14632-28017 GCA_013400695.1 Neodrepanis coruscans | reverse complement strand
GGGACAAGGTGGGGATTGGGCACAGCTTGGACTCCATGGGTTGAGAAGGCTTTTCCAACCTCAAAGATTCTGTGAAAGTTGGATTCCCCTGCTCAGGACCAAGGATGGGCCCTGTCCCAGCACTGCATCTCTCACATTAGGGGCTTTTTATTTGCATCCTATTGAAATTCCCTCCCTGCAGCTTGTGTCCATTTCTCCTTGTTTTGCCCTGTGCACCTCTGAGAAGAGGATGACTTCATCTTCTCTGCAGGATACTTTTTTTGCAGTTTTTGTTAAAATACAGCTCAGCCTCTCAAAGAAGTTGCATGAGGGATGGTTAAATCCTGATTTCTCTATGTATTCTCTTTACTGATTGCATGGAAAATGAGTATCCTCAACTTTTGTGAGAAGAGATTCTCATGATAATTTTTTTTCCCCATTAAAATTTTTCCCAGCTGAAAACTCTGGAAGCAAAATTAGCTGATCAGCTGAACATTTTGTACAGATAGTTCTGACCTGAACATTTCATATTGATAATTCTGACTCATTTAATTCTACACTTGCAATTTCACTGATATCTGGGGAGTTCTCCTGGTTGTTTCTGGAGGCTGAAGTGTAAATAGGAACCTGACTGACCTGTCCAATGCTGATTTTACTGCTAAATGTTATCAGACTCCCTGTTTTGGCTTTATTCCATATCAGCTGGTGCTCCAAGACAATACCTGGGAATGGTTTGGGAGGAACTGTGTGCTCCCATTAGACAGCATGGGTGAGATTTCATCAGCTTTGTCTTGTTCCACAGTTCCAACAAGCTTTGCTGCCTCAGGCATCTCCACAGGCTCTCGTGCCTTCTCTGCATCAAGCAACAAAAAGCCTTGGTCTGCAACACAGACCTCATCTTGTTTCAGGTAATTTGAAGTGGGAAAAAAATCACTGTCAATACACTGAGGATGCCTGAAAACCAAGAGACTCAAAGTTCACACAAGACACAAAGTTCACACCAGGCCAAGTGCTCTGCAGAGTGCCATGGATGTCCTGTGCCACTTGCTCTCAAGGCTACAGAACAATTCCTGGGTTTATTGAGCACTGTAGATGGAGCCAGCTTGGTGATGGCACTGCTGCATATTCCAGCATGGGAAAAGTGTAGAAATCAAGGCATGCAGCTGTTGCCTTTGTCAAAGTCTGTCCCCAGTTTTTGAGTTTTTGAATGTCTGAGTTTTTGTCACTAATTTGCACACTGGAAGGAGAAGTCAGCCCTATTCTCTCCTTGCTCTTTCCCATCCCAGTTCTAGTCCTGTCCCTTTTTAACTCCCTTTCCTGGAAGAAGGGTGTCTTTCCTTGAATCTCCATCCCTGGGACAGCCAAATTCAATATTTGCCTGCATTGCTGAACAGCCTTGAGGCTGAATACCCACAGAGCTCCTTGGGCAGGTGCTGGATCCATATCCTGCACCAACACACTCTGACAGGCTCTTTGCTTTGATCAGTCATCAATATAAGGCCCTGGGAAGATGGAGAGGAGTATTTTTTTCAGAGAGGAAGGATCTGAAGCCAATAATTTATGCTGTGGTGTAAGTCTGTAGACCAAGCCCAACAACTTTCCTACAGAAAGGGGGAGAAGTCTTTCTATCTTGGATCTGATCAGTTTGGGATTTGGGATCTGAGATGACTGTTTTTCAAGGAATATGGACTATGGAGAAAAGAATGACTTTTCAGTACAGATATGTGATTCCTCCTACCCTCCAATTCTTGAAAGAAGAATGAAAATAATCACAAACTTCCTCCCTTGAATTATATTCTTTTTCTCACTCATTTTACATCCTCACAGGATGCCCCCAGGTCACAGACATTGCCTAAGAATATTGATTTGCTTTCTGCTCTTGCTGTTGCACAGAGCTACAGAAGGGGTTGAAAAGACTGGAAAAATTGAAACAGACAAGGATTATAATTATCTTTTTTAATCTAGTAATGGAGATTTCCTTCTTGACAACTTCCTTGCACTCAAAAGAGGAATTTCATGGCCTTTGCTTCCAGGCAATGTATTTCAGCAGAGCAAGATGCTCCTCCTTTATAAAAATCAGGCAGGATTTTAATCTAATATTTTCACACACTTGAGAAGAAAAATTATTAAAATGGTGCTGTGGAAACAACATTTCTGTGCCTGCTGCTGCCTCTCGTGGTGGTGGCTTGGTGGATGTGCAGCTTTCTGTTGGTTGAGGTGAATGTTGGTTCATTTGGCCTAAAAATACAAACCCAAACTCTAGAATCCAAATGGTGCCTCACAAAAAAACAGTGTCTCAGGGGCCAGGCAGTTCCCCCTCTAAAAATTGCTTAATTTATCTCAACAGCTCTGGTGTTCTTTCCACCTCCCTCCTCTTCCATTTCTGCAGGTGATCCTGGGATTCTTTAAGCTTTCTTTAAGCTACATAATTAGGCCATCACTGGCTTCATCCCCTTTCCCTGCCAAAAGAAGTCACAGTGAAATACAAAGACCTACTTTCTTGCTGCTGGTTTCCCATTTCATGCAGTTTATAGACTGCAGAGAATAAATAGCTGAGAAATCAGCCTGGAAGTGACATTTAAAAAGACATTTAGGAAAAAAAAAAGAAATTTTAAAAAACTTCCCTGTTTTCAGCTGGGTCAATTTTTTGTCTCAGGCTGTGGTATTTTGATAACCTGGAAATGGTGAGTTCAGAGCAGCAATTTTGCAGTGTTTCCTAAGGAAATGAGGCTTATCCATCACTCTGTCTGGTCTCCTCAGAATCACTTTTGAAACTCTGGCTGCTATTTGGGCTTTTAGATTTCCTTGAGATCATCACTGAGGTTCTAAACTTGAGCAAGGCAACACTGACAGTGTGTGGAGCTCTCAGAAATTCCAAATTCCCACCAATGCCACGAAAACAGCCAGAGTCAACCACACCATCAGATGCCAAGGAATCCTTATGAGGGATCCACAAGAAATGTTGCCTTTTTTTCCATAAGTGTTGCTGCTCCCAAATTTACACACAAGTATTTTTTCAAACAACTACTCCACTCTATGTCCCTGTGAAGAGCCTCGGAAAAGCAGCTCTTGCTTTGTGTGGAGCCTGAAGGGTTGTGGGCTTTTATTTTCCAGGCATCTGCCTGATGCTCATATTTGATACAAGGACTTCCACATCCAACAGCAGGTTAGTTTAGGTCAGGCTTTGTGGTTTTGGCTACAAAGCAATTTGAGTGCAAGAAAATAAAAGTGACTCACCTCATGCTTTGTTTGCTTGTTTGGTTGGTTGTTTTTTTAAGTAAATTGTTTAGTTGAATAAGAACAAAAGGTTGAGTGAAAATATGTTTGTTTTCAATCCAGATTATTTTTTTTGCCATTGTTTGATCTGAATGAAAAGCTTTTATAACCTTTTTGCAATGAGTATCAGCTCTGCAGGATTTTATACCCATGTACATAAAAATTTGTTCAAAGGTACAAGGCAAGTACAATTTCAGACCCAACATGATTGGAAATATAAGTTTAAAAGCACAAAAAAATATTTCCATGTTAGCAAACAGCAACATTTTTGTCTTGAAATGAGAATTCAGTGGTGTCTAAAATACCATTTACTGTGTTATGCACCTTAAGCTACATAATAAAGTAAAGAGGTCTATAAATTTGAAAAAAATCTCAAAAGAGTTGCTATGAAATTGCTCTAATTGCTCTAATTGCTATTATCCTTTTCTACAGGGAAATAATAGTGGAAAAAAAAAAAGAATTATAAGCATTGAAATGTTTTTGTAAATTGGATTTGATTTGACCGACAGGACTTTCCAAAATGTTTTAGGAAGAAAAATACATTTGATTTCAGACTTGCAAAAAGGTTGGAAATATTGAAGTCTAGATAAAATTTTCACTGTCAAATTTTAGGAAACAAAGTTGTACAAAAGGATTAAGTAACCCCAAAATGGAAGGATATATAAGAAGATATATAAGAAACTTTGTAATCCATAATTTGGTGGAGATGTGGGTTTTCTGCTTGTTTTTCTTTGCTAAGAAAGATGGAAAAGACTTATTGAGTGCTCTTTATTTTTCCTACAGGCTTTTCTAATCTGATTGAAAAGAATCCATCATTCACCAGGATCTTCCCATGCACAAGTCACCAAAATAAGTCACAAAATAAGGTGCTTTGAGAGGTATCTTTTGGAAACAGTAGAACTTCACTCTCAAGTTATCTCAGACTGCAACATCCAGATCTTAAGGAATCTTGATGGCACTTCATTCTGGCTTGATGAATGTAGAGTTTAATACAGAAATCAAATACTACTGTGGATTTATATTTTATTTCTACAGATCTAACCAGAACAGGCTGCACTGCTATTATGTTTTTTTAAATAATCAACATTTTGGATGGTACATTAGCCTTCATCCAGCAAAGCCCATCTATCTTTATTGGAGCTCAGCATGAGCACAAATAATTCCTAGCTTTCATAGCCTTTAGATGATGTCTTGAGAGAAAAGGGTAGTTTCTGCTTTTTCCATATCTCCCAATTTGTGTAGGGACAGGCTCTACCTCTGGAATGGATGAGTTATCTCAGGGATATGGGCACAGACAACAGAAATACAGATTGTTCTTGTTAAAAGCTGCTACGTGAAGACAATGGATGTGTTGGACTAAAATCTGAATTCTGTGTCTTTCTTAGACAGGTACATGTAGTCAGACTCACTTAAAGAAATAGTTGATAAAGGAGCTGACCTTTTAAAGAGAAAGCAGCTCCTGTGCAGTAAACAAAAGTATTGAGCCTGCAGAGGAGAGCTTTTGATAAATGAACAGACTGGTAACAAGAACACACTTATTGTGCATCCAAAACTAAGATTAAGTGGAAAACTGAGACGGTAAAAATAAAGATTGGCTGCTTCAGTGTGTGAAATAAGAGTGGAACATTTGCAAACAAATTGGGTGTTGGATAGGTTTCTGGTTTTCTTCTGTTTAAAGCTCACTCAAAGCCCATTTGTGAGGTGGAGGCCAGTGGCAGGAGGGAAGTGCTTTGCCAGGAGTGATCACAGAAAAAATCAGGTTGGAAAACACCTCCAAGATTATTGAGTCCAAACTTTGACCAAACACCAGCTTGTCAACTGGACCAGAGCACTGAGTGCCACGTCCAGTCATTCCTTGGACACCTGCAGGGATGGGGACTAAAGGATGGGATTAATGGCTTTATAGATGCCCAGACTTTCTCAATAACAACATTTGCAAGTGAGGGCTTCCAGACCAGGGCAGAAATGCACATGGATTCGTTTTTAGTGACATGGCCAAAGCTCTGAAGGGCTTTCCCTGGAGGTCTGGTTGGGTTATCCTGGGGTGCATTTCCATGTGGAAGCATCAGAAGATGTGGATGGGAAGGAAATGAGAGTGCTGGGATGTCCAAGTTGTGGGGGAGTGGTAGGCAGAGTGAAATATTTGGCAGTGGCATGTTTAAACCATGTCTAAACCATATCTAAACCTTCCCTCCTTAAACCTAAAGCCATAGATGATGATATCTTTGAATAGCCAGTGAAAGGCTGGGAATGGGGATGGGATGTTCCCTCCAAGGAGTCCATGGCAGGGTTGAAGAGTAGGTGGGAAATGGATCACCAGACTTATGTGGAGAGCACTTTTCTCTTTATATTCTTTTTATATTTATATTTCTGAAGTCATTGAAAGATCCTCTGAGGCTCATGGGAAGGTTCCTAAGAAGTGGACAGATGACAGGAAAGACTTTATCTCTCTTCTGACAGAATGTTGTTCATGTAAATACTGTGACCACTTGACACCAGAGATGATTTGGCCTTAATTCAGTGCTAAAAAACCCAATTTCTGAGTTCAAATATAGGCTTAGACTTATTTTCTTCCTAGCCTTGCTAGTTTCCAAGGAGATCTAACCATGTAGATTGTCTGTAAAGGTGGTAATTAGCCAGCAGTGAACAAGATGGACACAAAGGACTTCTTGGCAAAAATCAAAATTTTCAAAGCAGTTCATTCTCTTCCAGGCTGGTCTGCAGAAGAATTATGATCAGTTCTTTTCAGATTTTGAGCTGGCATCCTAATTTTTCTCCACACTATGGTTTTGTAAACAACTGGTTTTCAGATCAGTGCTTGAGCAGAAAAATGTCCTCAGATTGATTCAGATAGAGTTGTTTTTTTTTTTTCAGAATATCTGGCAATTAAAAATAAGATCTGACAAATTCTCCTGCCTGCCTATAAATAATAACAGTCTGGGTTTATAACTCAGAGAAATGACAGTGCCACAAAGCCTCTAATAAAACATGTTCCTATTTTATGTAACACAGACCTGGTTGTTACAAGGGGTGAGTCTTGAATTTACCTTTGGATGAAGCAAAAACAGGATATGAACTTGCTTTCATGCCTGATGTTGGGAGTGAAAAAGGGTAAAGGAGAGGTACGAGGAGTCTTATTTCTTACTGACTTTTTTAAATGCCACCTGAATTTCTTTATTAATCTAACCCACAAATATTCTTTCAGTATATAATATCTATATTTTCCTCCTTAGAAAAAGTGATATCTAGTTGAAAAATATTTCTCCATCTTGATGAAAACACATAGATGTTAAACTAGAATACTTAAAGCATCCTTTGTTCAGTAAAAAAGCTGTTGTCTGTTAAAATGCCTCATAGTCTGAATCTCAGTGGAACTTTCAGGCACACCCAGGGTGATGTCAAAAGAGAAGCTTTAGAAGAGAAGTCCTGTGCAGTATCAGGTGTCTGGATGTGACCCTTGGGGACATGGATTAGGGGGGATTCTGGTGGTGGTGGGTGAGGGTGGCACTGAAAGATCCTGGAGGTCTCTCCCAACCTTGATGATCCCATGATCCTGTGATCCATACTATAACACTCTGGATGAAGTTTTTGACCTTGTTTCTGACTCTCACACCTCCCATTTATCCCACTATGGATCTTCTTTGTGTTAACAGAAAGATATTTATTTCCATCTATACGGAATGTGTGGGAGTCATGTGTGAAATGAATAGTGAGGACCTGAGGTACGTGGAACACAAAACAAGGAATAAGCATCCAGGAGGAGTGGGGGAGATGCACAGGGACCTCTTTCTTTTCTGTATACAAACACAATTTTTTTCTCTTGGATGCTGAGCTCCGAAACAGTGACTAAACCCTTTATTTTGGGGCTGTTACTCCTCCTCCAGCTTGTGAAACTGGTATTTTGTTCTGCATCAGACACAGTTTATTCCTCCAGCAGGCAACAGGGAGCAGCAGCAAAGCAAATATTCCTCCTGCCTTTGGCTGCTGGACACAGCCCTGGACTTACTGCTTTTCTCTGAAGCCCAAGAGGGATGTGAGTTTGTAAATCAGCATTTGTGGAGAAACAAAAATCAGCACCAAAGACAAGTGTTAAAACCACTGTTTTACTTATTCACAGCCTGCCTCTCCCTCTGGAAGGTGCTGGAGGTGCCAGCAGGATTTACCTGCTCACACACAAAACACAGACAAGGTGGGCTGGAGAAGGATGTTACAGTAATGCAATGAGACATTCACTCTCTTGACACCTCTGGAATAAAAGGACAATGGCCTTGGTGCTTTCTGTGGAGTGTTGTGTAATAAGAGATATTTGACTCCTCACATTTCTCACTCCTGTGTGTGTACAGGGACCATGGGGGTCCCACAAAGCATCTAAGCCTCCCAGGGACTCAGACATCACCTCTGAGATAGACAATGGCACTTATGGTCCTTCAGAATCACAGAATGGGCAAGAAAGTATCTCCAGTGAGGGAGACTCCACTCCCTCTCTGGTCTCTGTTCAGTGCTGGGTCACTGCAGAGCCAAGAAGTTCTTCCTCATGTCCAAATGGAACTTCCTGGCCATCAGTTCCTGCCCGTTCCTCTTGTTCCATTGCTGGTTCCATGGAGCAGAGCCTGGTCCACCCTCTGCCCCCTCCCTGCACCCCCTGACACACAGGGATGGGGTCCCCTCTCAGGGTCTGAACATTCCCAGCTCCCTCAGCCTTTCCTGGGCACAGAGAGGCTCCATCCCTTCAGCATCTCTGTAGGAGAATCACCTTCCAGGAGCTCCGTGTCCCTCCTGCCCTGAGGAGCCAGAACTGGACCCAGCCCTGCAGATGTGTCTCCCCAGGGCTGAGCAGAGGGGCAGGATCCCCTCCCTGACCTGCTGCCAATGCTCTTCCTGATGAAGCCCAGGATCCCGTAGAGATACAGAGGGAGAAATCTAGAATGGCCCACACTGCGTCATTTATTATTTATGCAGGTCCCAAAGAAGCTGCAGCCCTATTTCTGAGTTAATCTTCAGTCTGTTTTCTGATCCAAACAAGGAGCTGATGGCCTGACCTGCCCCAGGGCTGCCTGCAGTGCACCACACCTTCACTGTGTTAATATATTTATTATCCCTGTCCTGCACAGAGCAACCTGTGCTGGCAACATCTGGCAAACCATTAATAACAGCTGACTGCGATAAATGTCTTTTGGTTACAACCGATTCCAGCGTTTCCTGGCTGACCTGAGCACGGGCGATCTGACCGCAGTGCTATTCACATGTAAATGAGGTACAAGCTCCTTTTGCAGGGATGCTGTGCCTAAATGGGCATCCTCTCGCTTTTCATCTGTGATCAGTCGTAGCAAATTGCCTGGCTTGACCTTCTTTCTCTTGCAATTACCTGGATTATTTGCTTTTATATTTAGTATTACTATGACTTGTCCCTGGTAAAGCCTCTCTGCCGAATCAAAGAGGAGCAGTTCTTCCTCACCCACCCTGCTCATCCTCTCAGTGCTGTTTGAGTGTGCTCATCTTATTGGGTCCAGACAAAGTCAATAATAGGAGCTAAAAGGTGCAGCTGGGTACACTGGTGTGTTTTTAAGAAGCAGCAATATATTAGGTTACATATTGGTTGGGGAAAGACAGTGCTCAGTGCTGTGCAAAAAACCTCCCTTCCTTTGGCAGGCTGAACACATTTCATCTGTGGTGTTATCCTGGGAACATTAATGCAAATAAGGGTTGCCTGGAATCTCCTCTAAGACAAGTCATAGCTCAGTCAGGACTGGCAGGGTGAAATTCCAGGGCCATGCCATGCTGTGCATTAGATCCAGCAATTTTAAAGGACCTTTTTGACCTTTTGATTAAAAAGACTCCCAGCATTTGTTCTCCTCCACCTCCTCATAAAGCTGTCACTGTTTTCAGTCCTTCTGTTCCGTTCCCTTCCTACTTAAAATAAAATGAAACTGTTGGCCTCTGGTCAGGTGACTTGGAGCTGCAGAACAAGCCTCTATCACAGGAGGGAACACCTACACTCTGTTTTCCTGTGTGAAGTCAGGAGCAGTGGACAAAGCAAGGGGCTGGCAATTACATCTATGGCATCTCTGACCTGGCAAGGCACTTAACCCTGGACACAGAACTGGCCTCATATTCAGTTTTACTTGATTAAGTTCTCAGCCTCCTGTCAGATCCAAAAGCACAGGTGAACCTGACCCAGACACTTTGGACTCCTGGCCATTGATACAGAATCATGGAATCACAGAATATCCTGAGCTGGAAGAGACCCCCAAGAATCATCCAATTCCAAGCCCTGGCCCTGCCCAGTTCCCTCCAGCACTCCCAGGCTGTCCCTGAGTGTCGTCCAAAGGCTCCTGGAGCTCTGGCAGCCTTGGGGCCGTGCCCATTCCCTGGGCAGCCTGGGCAGTGCCCCACCACCCTCTGGGGGAAGAACCTTGGCCTGAGATCCAACCTGCCCCTGCCCTGGCCCAGCTCCAGCCCTGCCCTGGCTCCTGTCACAGGTCACCAGAGATGATGTTTTTGTCCAGGTGGCCTTTGCTGAAGTGCCCTGGTGCTTTCACATCAGAAACAATGCAGAGGAGAAAGAATGCAAAAGCTTTCTCTGTAGTGCAGTAAATTCCACAACAGGTTATTTCACTGAATCACAGAATCATTGAAGATGGAAAAGCCCTCGCAGCCTGTGGAGTCCAAGATGTGCCCAATCCCCACCTTGGCCCCAGCCCAGAGCAGTGAGAACCATGTCCAGTCCTTCCTTTGACACCTCCAGAGATGGGAACTCCAATCCTCCCTGGGCAGCCCTCTCCAAATTCCTACAGCTGAGAGTTAGGGATGACTTTTGTGAGGTGACAGTGGGACTGAATGAGCTTGAAGGCCTCTCCCAGCCTTGATGATTTGGTCAATCTGTGAACTCCTGCCCTGTGTTGGAGTTTGACTGTTAACATTCCCACTCCTGGACATGGAAGGCTGTACTCTCAGTCACTGGTAGCACGTCCCCCATGGAGCCCCTTCACAGCTCTTAGACAGACTCAGAAACACCCACATCTCCCTTCTGCCCATTGTCTCTCTTTAAAGACTGAGAAGAAACTTCCAATTAGTTTCATGGTGGGAAACCAAAGGGAAATACAATGGAATCACCTTTTGTTGGTGCAAATATTCTAATATTATAAGGAGAATAAAAATTTTAAATATCTTATGCTTTGGAGACAAGTAAAAAGATCCCATTTCTGGCTGCCCTGAGTCCATCACTGTGTCCTGAATCCCAAGGTCTCAGTTTCTTATTGCATTGGTGCCCCAGCAGGAAATGATTTGAGAAGCCTTTGCTCCTGTGTGAGCCTGGGACTGTTTGGATACATCTTCCAGCCTGAGATCTGCAAAACCACAACCAGTTTTAAAAATTGCACAAAAGTAGCATATTCACTAATTTTAATGGACATGCTGATATTTAGATTTAATAAGTCCACTTCCTGCTCTTTGCTAATTCTGAGGAAAGTTGTCTGGAAAAGGACATTAGAAGTATTGCAAGCTTCTAATTTTTCTCCTGACCCTTGCAAACATCAGTAGGGAAGAAGTGTGATGATCACTCAGTTGACAAGGGATATTATTAGCAGTTGCTTACATTCCATAGTTCCTGCTCTGTATGAAGTGGGGGATGTATGGCAGTGCTTTGGATTGAGAAAGGGGTGGTTTGGAAATGGAGAGAAACTGTTGGTAAAAATGAAGGGATTCAGAGAGGGCAAAACCATAAGCAGAGTTTAAAAGATATGGGAGAAAATAACAGGGGAGTTGCAAGGGAATAAAGCAGCAAAGAAGACTTAGACAGGTTGTGTTGGCAGGATTTGGGTTTTATTCCTTCTCATTAGGCTTTTCATCCTCAATAACTTTTCTGTCTAAAGTAAAAGAGGAATACAGTTGATTTCCAAGCTACACTGGGATGTCTCTGAATACAAAATCCAATTTGGACACTCTGCCATTTTTCTTTGCATTTTTTAGGGCTTTCAGGTTTGTTTATAAAAGGACTGGAAATCAATATCATCAATACCATCAATACCATCTTATCATCTTGTGTCCTCATGCCTTTGTTTGGATTGTGCACTATTCTCACATGGTTTCAGAGGATTTGAAAAGGTCAACCAAGATGATCAGAGGGCTGGAGCAGCTCTGCTGGGAGGAAAGGCTGGGACAGCTGGGATTTTTCAGCCTGAAGAGGATAAGATTTGGGGGAACTCAGTGTGGCCTTCCAGGAGCTGGCACAGGTTTCCCAAGGAAGCTGTGGCTGCCCCATCCCTGGAAGTGTCCAAGGCCAGGTTGGAGTCACCTGGGACAGTGGAAGATGTCCTTGTCCATGACAGGGGGTGGAACTGGATGAGGTTTAAGGTCCTTTCCAACCTTAATCTTTCCATGATTTTATGAGCTGTCAGGGTGCAAGTCTGGCTGATGTAATTTGTCAGCACAAGACCCTGAACACTTGAAGTGATCAGATGTTAAACTGCCCTCACCAACAACAATCCAGCTTCATTTGTGGGTAGAAAAGCAGAGTTTTGATAGAGCCTTAAATCTCTGGGTTGTAGACAGTTAATCATGGAGGAAGGATGAGTAACAGAGGATGAGAAATCAGGAAGCCATAGCAGAGATGTTGGTCTGCCTTTTAAAACACAGTTTACTACCAGACCCTGTCTAAACAATGTCTTTCAGCCTTCAGTACCAGCATTAAAGTAATTATTCACACCAAGGTGGTTGTTAAGACTATCAATATCCCCTCTGCTTTCTACTGTGGAATTTGTCAGCCTGTTAGAGCCTTGCAGATGAGGCACTTGGCAGGTTTATGTTGAGCACCACCACCGTGTGCATAAAGCTATAAATCAAGTCACCTCCTACAAGTTGTCTCTCCTAAGTCATTCTTTTTCTGTAAAAAAACCCATAAAAATTATACTTCTCTTTATACAAGATCTATCTTACTTTTTTTTTTTCTCCTAAGCAATACTTTTTAGCTTCAGCCCCCTCCCCCTGAAAGCTCAAATAGTGAAGATGCCCTTTGGACTGGAGTTAAACTGGACATTGAACTGAAGTGGACTCAAATTTCCCCATTTCAGACTGGGGTGGGGAGCAGGGAAGAAGAAACCAAGGACCTGAAAATCTCCTTGAAGAGACAGAAAACTGAAACACACGGATTTTTGGTGGTGTTGGGGTTTCTTTCTGCAGAAAATGGTTCAAAATTATTTTGTGGCTGTGAAACCTACTGTACAGAAAGAGGGGATTTAAGGAAATTCAAATTAGAGTCTTGAAATGTGGTTTCTGACATGTGGAGAGTAAGAGTTGAGCCGCTTCATGGGATTATATTCCCAACTGCACTTGGCCATGTGGCTGCAGCTGGGACATTGTCTGGCAACAGTGACATTTGTCAGGAGCAGCAGCATTTTTGGGAGCAAGGAAGGAAATCTTGGGATCTTAGATTTTCCCCTCTGGACTGAAGAGTCACTCAAGAGTTACTGATTTTTCCTTTCCATGTCTGATGTTTCCTCCCCAGAAAGCATTTTACATTTTTTGAGCTTTTTCTCAGGTCACCCTAAAGAAATTAAAACTTTCCTATAGTGAAATTAAAGAGTTAAATGTTTTCAACTTGCTACAGATTTTTTTTTTTAAACTGTGATTGTTTGTACTTCAATTTCAAATTGCTACTTTTCCAGAATTTCCCCAAAGTTTTGTGCTTTCAAGCACATCCAGTTCTCTCCTCCTGCTCTAACTTCCAGCACTACCAGCCCCAGTTATTCGTGTGTGTCTGCAAACACTGCAGAAAACAGACTGTGAATTGCAATTTTCATGGCAATGGTTATTCCTGGGAATAAATTGTTGTTAAACCAAACCATCATCCTAGCACTTGGCTTTCCTTTCTTTTATTGCTTGGATTGGAGGGAAGTACTTTGGAGAAGGAGGCAGGACAGTTATGGTTTCTCTTGTCTGAGGAAAAAGCTGAGCTTCCTCCACTTAGAAACCAAGTTTTAGTGTGAATTTAATTATCATGCTCTTCCCAGGAGCTTTTTATCTGCAGAATAGCAAGGCAGGCTTTTCTCTTGTCTTTCTCTTGTCTTTCTTTCTTTCTTTCTTTCTTTCTTTCTTTCTTTCTTTCTTTCTTTCTTTCTTTCCTTTCTTTCTTC
>VYZS01086403.1:0-14461 GCA_013400695.1 Neodrepanis coruscans | reverse complement strand
CCTTCCCTTCCCTTCCCTTCCCTTCCCTTCCCTTCCCTCTTCCCGGTATTTCCTCTCCAGGTAGAGCATTTCTGTATCATCTCTGTGTTTTCCACTCTTCCCTTCCAAGACTTTTATGTCAGATTTTTGCTTGGGCTCTTCACCCATTTCTGGACCTTCATTACAGGAAAACCCCCAATGGAAAAGGAATGTGCAGCTGAGCAAGAGATGATCTGTCCTGTGAGGGAGGGTTTTTTCAGCAAGGAGTTAAAATTCTCCCCAAACCATGTAAGAAGGAAAGTGGAAGATACTTTCTGGAGCATTTTCCACTCAAAACCATTGCCTGTTTTCTTGGCACTCAAGCTGGAAAGCTTTTGATTAATATTTCTGGGACTTTCTTCTTCTTCCACTTTCCCTGGATGAGCTGGTCCTGGAGAGTTTGCTGCAAATGTTCAATATGTTGCATTGGAAATCTGGACTCAGCAATCCAGTTGAGACAATTGCACAAATCCCATGACATCACTGCCATTCCCTGGTTGGACAGGATGGAGAACATGTGGAAGGTCTGAATTTGTCACTGTTGTTATTACAAGACACTTGTGATACTGCAGGGTTTGTGTTTGCCATGGTGTTATTGCAATTTTCATGGCCATGGAGTGGTTTGTGTTGGAAAAGACCTTAAAGATCATCCAGTTCCACCTCTGCCATGGGCAGGGACACCTTCCACTGTCCCAGGTGGCTCCAAGTCCCATCCAACCCAGCCTTGGACACTTCCAGGGATGGGAAGTCCACAGAGTCTCTGGGAAACCTGTGCCAGGGCCTCCCCACCCTCACAGAGAAGAATTCCTCCCAATATCCCATCTAACTCTGCCCTCTTTCAGTTTGTAGCCATTTCCCCTTGTCCTGTCCTTCCATCCCTTGTCCCAAGTCCTTCTCCAGCTCTCCTGGAGCCCCTTTAGGCTCTGGAAGGGGCTCCAAGCTCTCCTTGGATCCTTTTCTCCAGGTGAACCCCCCCAGCTCTCCCAGCCTGTCCCAGAGCAGCCCTTGGAGCATCCCCATGGCCTCCCCTGGACTCACTGCAGCAGTTCCATGTCTTTCTTGTGTTGGGATGAGCTCTCATCCTCTAGGAAGGGTTTTAGGAACATCTCCCACAGCTGTGGTGACCCAACCCAGCTCTCCCAGCCCAGCTCTCCTGGCAGAGATGCCCAAGTCACTTGACTCTTAGTGAAGCTCTTCCTGCTGAGTCTTTTTAATTTAAAGAATGATTTAATTTACTTTCTACAAACTTCAGCCTCAGGATGGTGTTTAGGAAAAACACCAATTTTACTGAAATACTGATACCAGGAGCTGATGGTTACAGGATATTAAAAGGAGCATCAAACCAGCCATTAACTGGTGGTAATCAGTGATTGCAAAAACCTTGCACAACTCACTATCAAGTGAATTATTCAGTGCTCAGTCACACTTTGCTGCATTTCTGTGCTTCCTAATTTTGGAAGATATAAGAAGAATATAAGCTTAATTCAAGCAATATTGCCTTTTGGTTGCAGTGCTTTATCAAAGCATCTTAATTCCTATCATACAAAAATCTGAAAATATAGAGAAACATAAATTAGAAAGATAAGAGAAATTAGGTCTAGTTGCTTTGTTAATACAGATTTTTGAAAAGTTGTTTGATATTTTTTGTCCTGTTAATGCAAATAATGAAGTAGAGTCTTTTCTGAATACTGTACAAACATCAACATAATTTTCCACTTTAGGAGGAAAAAGACTTGACTAAATTTAAAAGGAAAAAACCATTACATTTAGGCTTTTGCCCTCTTTGCATTTTGCTTTTTGAACCTTCAGGCTGATTCTACAGTCATGGCAGAGAGGAAACTCCCCTTTTGTTCTAAGATTCTCACATAATGGACAACTCCAGAAGGTAAAAAACACCCATTGTATTCAAAGACCCGTGGGCAGGGCAGTGAAAATCACTTTTCAGAAATATTTTCCCTGCTTTCTCTTCCTGCTCAGGCTCCCAGTCTGAGCTGAGTCATAGAAAGCTGAATATATTCCTGCCTGATGTCCCCATCTTTATTTTCCATTTGTTCTGTAACCTGCCTTAGGTGCATGATTGCAAAAATCAGTAGGAAAGCTTCATGAAGTTTGGTTGCAAGCAGGCTTGAAATCCTGTGTGCTTAAATGGTGTCCAGTCACCACCAAATTCATCCTGTAATTTGAGTGTGAGCTCATTATAAAAACATGGAAACAGGACTTAATCCATGAAGTGAGATTAAGTGTTTTTAATCACATCTCTGTTTTTTTCTGTCCTGTTGCCCACAAAATCCAGGAAACCTTCTTTATACTGTGTTTTCTCCTGCCTGGGACCTTGGCAGGCAGGTGTAACTCAGTGCTGCTGTCAACACACACCTTTAAATAACCTACTTGCTTTCAGAGTCGTAAAGTAACAGGATTAACAAAGCTGGGAGCTACAGATTCCATGGAAACCAGGAGTAGCTGAATCAACAGAGAAGTAAAAATCAAATCACAGAATCATTAAGGTTGGAAAGAGTTCCAAGAGCACTGAGTCCAACCTGTGCCCAACCCATCACTGAGTCCAGTCATGCCTGAGACACCTCCAGGGGTGGGGACTCCAGACCTCCCTGGGCAGCCCCTTCCAAGGCCTGACCACCCTTTCCAGGGAGAAATTCTTCCTGAATGAATTTCTTTTCATTTTAATTGTCCCTTGGACTTAATTGCCTGAGGAATTGAGTTTATACCTGCTGTCCTTGGAATCCTGGAAATCAGGTACGACTGACAAAGCAAAACACCCCAAACAACCTCTGAGAGAGGCTTAAACTAAGTAAGTAAGTAAATAAATAAATATTTTAACACTAAAAAGTGTTTGATGCTCTTGTTTCATTTGTGTCTGTCCATGGAAATGATTCCTTGATCACAACCATAGTGTTAGTAGGGGTTGTAGCTATTCATCCTCTGTTCACATCACGTGAAATCCCAATTTACAAAACAATTCCTGACTTTTCTGTAACCCTAAATTTCAACCCATGGCTGTTTGAAGACTTGCAGGTAAAGCTGGCCAGGGAAAAAAAAAATCTATGTTTTATGGCACTTTCTGCAGTCCTTGTGACAGATGCTGGGATTGTGAAGTTTTAATTCTGCACTGCAGAAAAACTAGATCCTTAAGAAGGTTTCTGACAAAACATTCCCTGTGGAAAACATCCCTTTTTGTCTTGACAAGATCAGATTTTTCATGCTGGCTTCCCATCTGCAGTCCCTCTGACCTGATATCCCAGTTCAAAGCCTTAGAAACCTCTTCCCAGTGCTGGTTTTCCTGAAACTGGAATTCACCTTGATGAGCATTTTGGCTCACAAACTGATTATTTTGTCAAAACCATTCCAGCAGGGTTGGCTTCCCAGAGTGCTTTTTCCCTGCTCCCCTAAAAAGTTCCATATGAAAACAACACAAGGTGTGTGGATCTGATGGGATGCAGGACTTTCCTCTGACTCTCCTCACACCCATTTCCTTGGAGCACGAAGCCCCCGCAGGAATTACAGGGTGGGATAAAGATTTTGTGCAAACTCTGTAGAAAGCACCGAAGTTTTGCACATCCCTGCTGAGTTATTCTGGACTCTGGGAGCATAAGGAGAAATCTGGGAAGTGAGAGGAGCAAGACAAATGCTTGATTGAGAGAAGTGCAAAATGTTACCACAGCTTTCCTGTGTCTGTGCCTTTCCCATCTCATCTTCCATCAAGCTGTTACTAACATCAAGCTGTTTTGTCTTTTCACGTGAGAAGCACCATATTGTACCAGAGTTTTGAGAAATAGCCAAGGTCTGCATGAGGCACAGCAGTGCTTGGAACATTGTCTTCCATCCAGGCACTGCCAGCTGTTGTGCCCTCCATCAAGACTCCAGTAACCACTGGGGAGCAAGGGACTGAGGGAAGGAATTTTCTGGGCTGAGCAGGGTAATCAGTCAGAGAAGCTGAGGTTTTTCTGGATTGCCTCTGAAGGCACTAATGTGACTATTAAGCACAGAGCAGCCTTTGATCTGTGATTTATTCCGTATTCTTGGCCCAATGAGGGCACATCTGCTCCTCTTTGATCCCTAGGGCAGGCACTGGTCTCCTGATCTGCTCTCCCCAGGGGTGTGTGACTGCTTGCAATCTGTTTAGTGGACACAAGATACTTGACTTAGCAAACAGTGGGAACTTCATAGAATCCCAGAAGTTTATTGGCAACACAGGCATTTGTCAAGCTAATTTCCTATCGAGGCTCCTCAGACAACTGCAGTGTGTGCAGCACATTAGACATGATGTAAAGCAGAAAATTTATGCTGTTGGATGACATGAGAAGTACAAATCAGTCTCTTTTCTCTTTCGCTGCTCCCCTTTTGTCACATCTGCTCTTTCAAGCCCTTCAGTACAGGACCTGCTGGCACCTGTCACCTCCCTGGTGACAAAATTCGGGTAGGTTGACTTGTTCTCTCCTGGCAGAAATCCAAATGGGAATGAGCTCACTGTGCTGTGCTCCCTCCTCCATCTCTCCTAGTCCTGTTCACTTTTTTCTCCCCAAAATAGCCCCCTTTGTTTGCTCCTAGGAAAAATTTAGCATTTGTGCTAAATAAAGCCTATCCAAATTAGTTCTGTTTGGTCCTACCCTTCTGTGAAGGGGGGGAATGAATTAAAGGTTGTTTATTCCTGAAATAAGCCAGAAGTATTTACTGATTTTCACTGCTTGTACTGCAGTGACTCGAAGTATTAGGACAAAATGCTATTTAGAGTAATGAAAGGAATAGATACTTCAGTGACAGCATTGATTTTGATCTAACACAGACTGATATCCAGTGCTGGCACAATGCAAATCACAGCCAAAGGAGATTTTCACTTGCTGCAAAAGAAAATTATTAAAAAGCAGTGCTCAGTAAATGCATTAACATATGGTGATGCCACTGTGCTTCTGTCTGTGCTCCACAGGGCTCATGGAGAACGTGTGAAACCCTCCCCCAGCTCCTTAAACAGATATTTCCTACGTGGAGAAGAGCAAGACCAGAGCTCCTGTTTCTAACTGTTGTGTTGGATACCAGTTCTGATTCTGATTCCAGCTGCCCCAGGCCAAAACTGGATATTATCTGTCACATTTAGCCCAGAGAAAAGAAGACTCCAAAGGAGAGGCTGTCCAGAGCAGGACAATTCCATTGTTGGAAGTGTTTGAGGTTGAGGTGGCTTTGAGTGCCCTGATCCATTGAGAGATGTCCCTGTTGGACTCTATGATCTCTGAAGCTCCTTTCCAATCCAGACAGTCCTCTCTTCCTTTCCTTTGGATGCCTTTTGGCAACCTGTGGCTTATTCAAACCTCACCAGCCATGGTCAACACACTGTGTTTGCAAAACTAACTAAAACCCCTCCACAGGTCCACAGGAAAGATTGATCTAAAGCTTATTCCAGTTCACTGCCACCTTTGTATGTACAATTTCAGGGCTGCTGAGATCCAAGGCAGCCAGGTCATAGAATGAATTAAAAATACAGAACATTAACCAGGAGAGCAGTAACCACATAACCAGACCTTACCCTTGACTTCCACTTTCATACTCCGGGTAGAAATCATAGAATCAGAATAGGTTGGGTTGGAAGAGACCTTTAAAGGTCATCTCATCCAAACTCCCCTGCAATGGGCAGGGACCAGGTTGCTCAGAGTCCCAACCAGCCTGACCCTGAATGTTTCCAGGGCATCTACAACCTCTCTGGGCAACCTGAGTCAGTGTTTCACCACCCTCTGCCCTGTATCTAGTCTAAATCCACTCTCTTTGAGTTTAAAACCATTATTCCTTGTCCTATTGCAACAGGCCCTACTAAAACCTTTGCCCTCATGCTTTTTTAATCCCCTCTTAAGTATTGCAAGGCCACAATAAGGTCTCCCAGGAGTTTTCTCCTCTCCAGGCTGAACAAACTCAGCCCTTCAGCCTGTCTTTAAAGGAGACCATGCACAGCAATGATGCAGTTGGTGAAAGATATTCTCAATTTTTAACTCTCTGGTGAGATGTAGGTACATTCTGAACATTAATATTTCCTGAAATCTGGGTAAGTCCATATGTTGGTGTTTTCTGGAGGACTGTGGGGGAAAGTGGAGGGGGTGAAACTCCCAGCAAATTGTAAGAACATTCATACAGAAATCTCCTGGATTTTAGGCTATTAATGTAGAATTTGAAATTTCTGGTGAATTCAAGCTCTGATCAAATCTGTACAACCCCTGTAATCATATAATTCAGGTTTTTAGTACTAGACACACACACACACACACAGAGACAGAAAAAGCCCCAAAAGAAAGTAGGACAGTAAAAGAAAACTATTCTGAGAGTAGGAGAGTGCAGCAATTAAGTAGATGCTTTCTTTCTTCCTGAAGCTCCCATCCTAGGGCTTCCTAAAGGAAACACAAAGGAAAGGATTTACCTCCTCCATTCGTAGCAAAACCAGCCTGAGTCCTAATCTATTGTGGTTTCCAACAGAGTCCTCAGCTTCTAAAAAAAGCCTTTTCAAGAACACAAATGAACTCCTATCACGCTATGTTGAAAGCCAGATATTTTAAAGTTTTAGGACTCCCAGCCACTGGTGCTTTTTAGGGGAAATCTCTCCTGTGCACACGAGTATTTCAGCCCAGCTGGAGCCTTTGGCAAATGAAAGGGCTGTGATGACTCTGCTGGAGCTCTGCCTGTCCCACGTCTCTGTAACCACAGGCACAATGCAGTCTCCTCCTGCATTTGCAAAGGATTTGCAAACTGCCAGGGAGTGAGGAGCCCTGGAATAGACAGCTGAGAGGGAGGAAAACTGGGGTGAGAGGAGGGCCTGAGCTCCTCCAGCTGGGAGATCCCTTAGGAGAAATCATGGAATGGTTTGGGTTGGAAGGGACCTTAAAGATCATTTTGTACAAACCCCCTGCCGTGGGCAGGGACACCTTCCACTATCCCAGGTTGCTCCAAGCCCTGTCCAACCTGGCCTTGGACATTTCCAGGGATGGGGCAGCCACAGCTTCTCTGGGAAACCTGTGCCAGAGCCTCCCCACCCTCACAGGGGAGAATTTCTTCCTTAATATCCCTTCTGACGATACCCTCAGTTTGGAGCCATTCCCCCTTGTCCTGTCACTCCAGGCCCTTGGAAATAGTCTCTCTCCATCTTTCTTTTTGGTTCCTTCAGGTCCTGGAAGGCCCCAGTTAGGTCACCCCAAACCTTCTCTTCTCCAGGCTGACTAAACAATTCACTTTATATGGTCTATAAGGTCCCTTCCAACCCAACCACTTTGTGATTCTCTGATTTTATGGTGACTCAACCACTTCCCTGGGCAGCCTTCTGCAGTGCTTGACCACCCTTTCCATCAAGAAATTTTTCCTTATATCCAGCTTAAACCTCCCCTTATGTGTCCAGAGGTAAAGCTCAGCCATTGATCAATATCCCTTTGGGGTGAACTCTGAATGTGTCTTGCTTGGTGATATCAGGGGGGTGTTGAATTGTTCTAAAAAGTAACTTTCACAGGCTGCTCTGAGCTTTCCTTGCTGAGGTGCTGCCTCAGCTCCTTGTTGTTGCCTGATATCCTGATTCCTGATCCCTTTCTCTGCCTTGGGCCTGCACTGCACAGTTTCCACAAATCTTCCCTCCTGGATTATACGAAGTGTTTGTTGAGTAACACAGCTCCCTCCCTTGCTTGCTGGCTGCCTGCTTGCCTTCCCCCCCCATCTTTCCCTCTTCTTTTGTGTCCAGATCTGCCTGCATCCTCTTTGATTGCCAAAACTTTCCTGCATTCAGTGGTTTGATCACTTCCCAGATGTTTATTTGCATCTATATGTACACCCCAGGACTCCTCCCCCCCACTTTGGTAAAAACATATAAATATTTGAAACAGAAAACCGTGAATGTAATTTCCCTGCTTTTGTCATTTTGAAGAAGTGCTTCGAACACTGCAGTGTTGGGGGTGGGGGGGAGAAACAAAACCCTGCAGAACCCACACTTAGGATGGAGCATTAATTGAACTCTGAATGTGGAAATTACTGCTTCAAAAGGAGTTCAGTGTTATGTTCCTTCAGCACATGGAGGGATTGTTTGACATCGACTCAGTCAGGATTCTCTTGGGACCTATTCCACATCCTGCCCATTTGTTTCCTTGGATATTGTACGTGATCCCCCTCCCTCCCCTCTGGAAATGGGTCCTTGCCCTCAGCCTGAACTGCTCTGCAAGGATGGATGGAGGGAGTGTGTGATAGGGATGATAAAGCCCATTCCAAGCAGTGGATGGTTCCTGCAGGGAAAAATGCATCCTGCAGACACCCTGCCTCCGAGTCTGACATCAGAGGAAGCTTCCCCCTTATCTCCCAGCACTTACAAATGTGCTGTTAGGCACATCTTCTGCCTCAAGTGCTGGGTTTGAAAGCTGAGACAGGTGCAAGGAAGGATGAGCTGCACGGGCAAATTAGGAGCTGTGGGTACATGTGGGTATGAAAAGAAACACTTCAGCAAAAAGCTGGATTTCTATTCTGGGCATTTGTGGCTTTTTTGTGTCTCCTTCACTCTGAGATACTGCTCAGATGTATTTCTTCTTTGTTCATAACAGTGGTAACTTTCTTCTGGACTTGCATAGAAAGCAGAACGAGAAACAGGAAGAAATGATGGGGCTGCCAAGGCTTGGAGCCGTAAAAGAAACCTAAACAAGAAAGGAGTGACTTATTTTTAACATTTCCTGAAGTTACACTCACATGGGAGGTAAGGTGACTTCCCATTGCCTGTGGAAGGTAATTACATCTTCTAATAGATCAACTCACATAATTGGGGTCAAACCCAACCAAACAAACATGCTTACAGGCAGAAACACTCTCTTTTACTTTGGAAAGGGAGTGTAGGAGGAATAAATTAGCAAAGTAATAACCTCTCTACAGGGGTAACAGGATGAAATATTCTGGCAAGTGTTATACAGAACCTTTGGTGTCCTCTGGCCTTAAAAGCAGGAGAGAAAGTAGGGAAAAAAAATCCACCTTCCAGCACAAGAGAGTCGATATTTCTTGCTGCTGTGAAGGTATGTGTTTATTGAGAAGGGGGAGCACAGCAGAGCTCATGTTCTGCACAGATCATGTGCTTTCAACTGGCCTTGTTGCAAAAACAGATCCCTCTTTCTTTCCCCTGAACCCCACTGGGGCTGCCCCAAGTCCCTGCAGGTGCCTGAGTGATGCAGACCTGTAAAATTACACACTTCTCTCCCTTTTCCGTAGCCAGTTTTTGTTTGTTTTGCTTTTTTTTTTTCCCTCAGGATTGTTGGGGACTTTCCTTTAATGGAAGGAGGTGGGTGTCTCTGAAATTGTTTTACTTCCATGGTGTGACTCACTTGAAGCCTCCTAACTCTGTTCTTTTCTTTGCTGTCCTTTTTACCACTTCTCAGCCATCTGTTTAAAGTGCAACAGTGCAAGTAAGACCCTGGTGGGTCTGTAAGACACAAGAACACAATCAATGAAAATTGTTTTATGTAGCACTCAGGGACGTGGTTCAGTGGTGGACTTGGTAGCTTCAGGTTTATGCTAAGATTTGATGATCTTAGAAGTATTTTCCAACCTAAATCATTTTATGATTAGAGTTCAAAGTTGACAGGTCATTTGTATGGTCAAAGGTGAGATTTCACCCCCTCTGGGGGTGACTTGAAAGAAGATAACCTTTCAATGTGCTGTGTCCTTTCCTTTGCCTATGAAAGGTGGCCCTACTTCTCCAATGATGGTACCTAAAGCTGTCTATGATGAAAACAGTTCTGGTTTTAAATCTCCACAGCACAAGCAGAGTGCTCTCCCTTGCCTTCTACTCTTTCTTGTCTTGTTGGATTCAGCAGGGCCTGAATAAATTTATGCAGGGACCAACACGAACAGAAGAAGTTGCAGAGTCACCACCCAAATTATTCTTATTATAGGGAGGAAAAAGATATTAAGAGGGAGGAGGCAAGAGGATACAAAACCCACATGATTTTAGTTAATGTAACCGACTATTTTAGAATATAATTGAACCATTAAATGGACCTGGGTGTTAATTGAGAGAGGGATATTATTTGGTAATATAATTATCTGCTGCCACTTCTCTTTTTGCTGTCATGCATTCAAGCCTGGCTCAATTATCTATTGTTCCACACAGTCTATTACTAAGGTCAAGCTCTGCAACACTGCAAATTTTTTGTCAGTTTGCCTTTGTCTCACTGTGGTTCTGCAGCAAAGCCCAGGAGAAAGTCAGTAATTCTGTCTGCTGAGCTGTGGGTAAATGGTCTTCAAGAAAAAGAGTGTAAAGCCACACTGAATAATAAGAATAAAACAAAATACTGCCTATCTTCCAGTCAAGTGAGCACTGTTCATGTTTGTGCACTGAATGAGGCTGGACCCATGGAAACAAGAAATGGTGTTGGTGTGTCATTAATTGTTCTTCCATAATTTATGTGCTCAAGCAGGTGGGAAGGTGAAGTTTTCCTGTATCTTCTGAATACACATATTTCTTAATTTCCCTTCTTTTCTCCCTGTCACATTAATAAACTGCTTTGCCTGAAGCTGACCTTCAGCATGGAAAATTTCCAGCCCAAGCAGTTATTCTGATGGGAGTCAAAACAAGCAGAAAATATTGCTGTAATTTATTTAAGTTACATTTATTTATTATTTATTAAAATTATAAGGTAGTTTTAACAATAGTTGATACAGCTGGGCACTGCCATCAGGTTAATTTGGCTACATTTAAATCCACCCTGAAGATGAACAGGTGGTTCTTTGCCTGGAAACTGGATTAGGGTTTAGGACAGGGAGCCCCACAATTTTTTTGCTCCCAGACAAGCAGCAATGGCACTGTTGGGGCAGCTGACTTTCCTAACAAACCTTGTGGGAGTGTTTCATTGTTCAGTTTATTCAGAGCAGGAATAATATTTTGAAAACTGTAGTTCTAAATAATAATGAGTCCAAATCAGACAATGTGCAAAAGGCAGAAGTCAAATCTTCAAAGATATCACCCACAGAACACTTGACTGAAAAGTCACATTGCATTTATCCTCAAGGTACCAATAAAAAAAAAAAGCCAGCAGATTTATTTGCAGGTAAATTTGCCATTAGCTTTGCATTTCATTCTGTTTACTTGTATATTACTAGATTTGGTCTGATATGAATTATTTTGAAGTAGGGAAATGATTTTTTGATGTGCAAGCTGTAATTGATATGTAAATACAGCTAATGTGCAGGAAATGCAGGAAGAAGGATGAAGTGAAGAAATTCAGGTGATGGGAGATTGAATTAGAATACAATCATAAGATGTGAGCTTTCTTTTCTCCTGCAGGAATGGGAGATGAAGATAATAAAGGTATTGCTGCATGTGCTGAATTAATCTAATATTTCTAATTAGGGTGAATGGTCAGATCCTAGAAAATTCCTAATGGTGCTCCCTATTGCTCCTTAGCATTTTCCTATCAAAATAACCCTGTTTAATACAACAAAAATAACCCTGTTTAATACAACAAAATCACTCTAAATTTATTTGCTTTGCTGCCTTCCTTTGGGCTTCCCTGAGCCCCTTCTTTCTCCATCATTTTGAGACTTTAACCATTATTTAATCAATGTGTGAGAATCTCCAAGGCTTCATTAGTGTCACTTGACTTTCCCAATGTTTGCCCTTCTATAATGAAGGAGCTCAAATTAAATCACCTTTTCCAAGTGTGCAAGGGACTTGGGCTGCTCCTGTGCTTCCAGGATTCCCATGGTGCTGTCAGACAGGGAGCAGGGTCTCATGGCTGCACCTTGGTGAGATATTTACACTGTCCTTGTTCACCTTTGGGGTTCCCCACAGTCCAAACACCACGGAGGTGGCAGAAAATGAAAATGGAAATGTGCTAATCTAAAACTGGGAAGATGCAGAGCAATTTGGTTTTCATAGAAAAAGGGTATCTTTCCTATTTAATGAAGGAAAAGGGGAGAAAACAAGTTGCTTCTTCTTCAGGGAAGCTGCATCTCTGAGCAGGATGAGGCTTTTTGCCAACAGGTTGGTTTAGGTCAGTTGTTACTGAAGATGGAGGGGGGTGTAGTTCTTGTTCTCCCTTTTAAAATCACCCTACTCAAATGGAATATAGCGCAGGTATTGGGCAAGGTCACAGAGCAAACACCATCACAGTGCTTTTCAGAGATCCTTTCCTTCTCCTCCAGAAAAGTGAGAGAAGGGACAAAAGGAAGACCTTCTCATCCAGTTTAGCAGCTGCATGTTGACCCAAATCTGTGGTAGTACAAGAAGAAATGAAGCTGAGCTGAGCACCAATTTTTTGCCTGAAGGTCTTTCTGGCACTTGGGTGGAAGACTGTCCAAAGGACTGTGAAGGATGAAGGGAGAAAGACTGTGGAGTAATGGGCAGAAGATTCAGACTGAATTCTCTGCTGTTAAGGAAAAGGTGTTTTGATACACTCCACTTCTGATAAAACTGTATTTGGAAGATCTATAAATGTGTGAATGTTCTTGGCCAGGAAAGGTTGCTCTGCTTATGATTCTACCACCAATGAGCATTAATGGTTCACAGCATCACAGAATGATGTGGGTTGGAAGGGACCTTAAACCTCATCCAGTGCCACCCCCTGCCATGGACAGGGACACCTTCCACTATCCCAGGTGGTTCCAACCCAGATTTGGACACTTGCAGGGATCCAGGGGCAGCCACAGCTTCTCTGGGCAACTTGTGCAAGAGCCTCCCCACGCTCACAGGGGAGAATATTTCCTCATATCCAATCTAATCCTATTCTCTTTCAGTTGGAAGCCATTCTCCCTTGTCCTGTCACTCCCTGCCCTTGTGAAATATCCCTCTCTTTCTTGTCAGCTCCCTTTAGTACTTGAAGTCTGCTACAAGGTCTCAGAGTTCTCATTCCTCTTTGTAGAACCCTTTCACTCTGCTCTGCCTTTCTGCTGCAGAGAGGAAGGTCACAGCCAAGTGCCAGGCAACCCAGAAAAATCTGCATTTTGTCATGATGCTCCCAAATATCAAGTGAGAGGGGAAAAAAAAAGCCTTAACACATAAGGGCAAGTTTCTAACTTCCCTCTGTGTATGTCACTGAAATGCACATCAAGACTAAGTTACAATTTCTTTAATTAGGTTTTGTTTCGTGTTATTTTGACAGTTTATCATCATCTTGGTGGGTTATGCAGGAATTTGGATATTTGTTTTGCTTGTTCCTGAGGATGGAAATTTAATTGCTAGAGTTTTGTTCTCAGGTTGTTTCGAGAAGTTTCTGTGTCAATGTGACTTATTAGTCTTTCAACTGCAGTGATAATTTTTTTAAATATATTTTTGGTTAACAGCCAAAAGAAGTATTTTTGTTGAGAAGACCAAAGAGAACTAAGCTTTTAGTGTAATAAAGATGGGGTTTCTGGTTTGCTGTGAAGATGTTTATTCCTTACACTGAGTCATTAAGGCTGGAGAAGACCTTCTGGATCATCAGGTCCAACCATTCCATGCATTCTTAGGACACATTTGACCTACTTTGACCATGCAGTGAGAGGAGCTGAAGATGTGATGTGACAGTATCTTGGTCTACTCTGGGTGGATTTAATAGATGGACCTACTGGATGGTTTTGAGGGATGTTGCAGAAGGAAGAAAACCATGAGGCTTAGGGGACTTCAACTCTACCTCTGCTCTTGCAAAGACTTTCCCAGCAGCCTCAGAGCACAGTGAGAAATGTGCATTTCTGCACCCAAAATGCCCATCTGGGATATTTATCACCCAGCCAGGTCTCTGGTGAGCTTAGATCACACTGTGAGAGTCATTTTCATGCTGCTCAGCTGGATGAGATCATGACCGATGTCTGCAGAATGTAAGAAAATTTACTTGATATTCCTTGACACAAGGAACAGCTTAGCTTTTGATCACTTGGAGGAAAATGAGGAGGGAGAAAGGAGGGAGCAAGGAGAGAATGTGAATAATTAAAGCCAGTTGACTAATGCCTTCCTGTAGTTTCAAACTGCTCAGTCTGATATAGCTGTTTAATTTCAAAGGCAACTGAATTAAGTTTCCTATTTGTAGAGCAGAGCTTGGAACCAGCCAGACAACAGCTTGCAAGAGCAAAATGACTGATTTTCTCCCAGGTCAGCACTTAGCACTCTCAGAGTCAAACATTTTCTGTAGATTATGCTTATAAATCATGGAGAGCCTAAATTCACTGGTAATCCTGAAACAGAAGAAATGGAAGCCCTTTCATTGCACTGAACATTTTAGACTTGGTGTCCTCAGAAGAAAACAAAGGTCTCTTTCTGCAAGAAGCCAGAATCTGCTCAAGAGAGCTGTGACAGAGCACACACCACACTGGACTGATTTTGCAGCTACACAGTCTTTGGTCAGAGCTTACTTCAGAAATATAAGAAGGTTGTGAATGGACACAACTGAGTGAAGGAAAAAGGGGAAAAAAAATCCTTGGGAATAGACCTTGGCTTTCTTCTTCAGCTCAGGAGGGACCTGGAGCT
>VYZS01086400.1:0-10267 GCA_013400695.1 Neodrepanis coruscans | reverse complement strand
CTTCCCTTCCCTTCCCTCTTTTTCCTTCCCCAGCTGAAACTCTCTCACCATAAAGCTGTTAATTCTTCATGAGGGAAAAGTGGTGATGCAAAAGCAGACTGGGGGGCCAGAGGGGGTGATTCTGTTCTTGGACATTAGAGCAGATGTCACCTCCATTTCCTTCACAGGGTGGCTTGGCTGCTCACTCACACAGGCAGCCCATGCTGAGAAAAGGGACACACAACACTCTCCTGCAGGTTTATGCACATCTGTCCCCATTTGTCTTGGAGTGAGGCATTGCTGTTGCTGTTAGAAATTAATTTAGGGATGTGTGAGTGCTGCTCAGAGCAGCAGTGGGTATGACCCCTTGACTTGTGCGCACAAAACACCTTGGAAGAGCTGGTAGGAATTTCTACCTGGAGGAAGCTGAGAGGCAACTTCAAGAGCCAGATCTTAACCTGAGAATGAATTGAAATGTTGTGCAATCAAATAAAGACCCTGACATTCAAGTTCAGAGGCCACACAGATATTTGCTGCAGCCCTGGGAAGAAATGTAATGCACAGACACTTGGTGAAGCTGCTCTGGAAGCATTTCACAGTGGGGACAAGCCAGTCCTAAAATATGGAGTTTATTCCTGTAGAATCCTGTAGGGATTGTGCTGTTATTGCCCTGGGAGTCACGGCTCTGACATTCCAGTCAGACGTGTAACTCTGAGCCCAACACATCCCAGCAGCAGGGAGAGGAATTCCAACCAGAGGAAAGCTGACAGGACTTTTTGGTTGGGTCTTTAAATACACCCCATATTCAACCCTGACCACCCTGCTTGGCAAACTCAGCTGCTGCAGTTCCCCAGACACAGCAGGGTTGAGTCAGCTGCTGAGAGGCTTTCCTTAGGCACAGCATCAGGTTTAGGATGTGTCCTATTCCTACACCAGCCCTCACTTTTCCTGGGGGTCTCTCCCAGTCCGTGGTGTGGGGCTCCTGTCCTCACCACACTCACAATCTTTCATAACAGAGCAGAGTAACAGAACAGACTTTTTTGGGGGATCTGCCTTCTCCCTGCTCCCCTCTCCACACAATCTCTCCTGCTTCTTCCTTAAGCAGGAATGGATTGAGGATAAAGAGATTTTTACTGATTTTGGTAAGCTGACTCAAACCAAGAGAAGGAGACCCATGACAAGCTCGGGGGTGTGAGGATGACATGAACATTTGGGATACAGGATTGAATGCCCCAGGATCTGAATGCCTCTTTTCAGGGCTCAGGGTTGGCCAGGCTCAGCTCAGCCTGGGATATGAGTGGAGAAGCAAAAAGAACCCAAAATCTTCTGTAGCCTGAACACAACTTCCACATGGACACGAGCCCTCTGATCTCTGTGGAGCTGAACTGCTGTTTCTTGGTGCATTTAGTTCAGTGGGATTTACATTTTTAATGCTCTTCATTGTTCTCTTGCCGGAGGTGGGATTTCCAGCAGTCAAAGTGTTCATTGATCCCCAGGAAAACAACTGCCCAGAACAGAGGAAAGAAAATTAAATGCAACATTGATGCTGCTCATCTCCATTTTTGCTGGAGGAATGTTGCCTGTTTATTCTGAAAGCAGGAGGTGTGTTTTGTATTAATGTCCCAGATCCAAGCCTAGGATTTCATTCTTTCACAAGGTGCTCCCTCCTCTCCCACTTCCCCTCTCCCATTATCCCACAGCCTCTTGGGTAGTAAAACATGTTTTATAGGATCCTCTTTTTTTCTCTAGAGGGAAGAAGACAGGACAATTATGACTGTCTATCCAAGATTAAAAGCTTTTCCTGTGTATCCCTGTATTTAGCTCACAGCTGTTTTGTTTAGGCTCTGTGTTTTTTTCCAGGATGTTCTGTCTGCCACCAGGGAATGTTGCAGGCCATGGATCATGCAGTTTGGGTGCTCTGAGAGTTGAGCTGGACTCACTTGGTTCAAACCAGGGGAGTTGTTGAAAGGATATAAAGGACTATATTTATAATCTCCCAGTGCAACAGGGATCCCCACCCTGTTCCCATCAGTAAACACAGAACACGGGCAGTTCACCAAACAAGACCTGCCAAAAAATAACCACAGCGAGGAGTAAACTCCAAACAGACTTCTCATGGGAACTGTGCACAGGACTGGGTTCATGGTCTGGTGTTCCCTCTCCTTTCCAGGCTCTGGGATCCTCTCAGGGCAGGACAGGGCTGTGTTTGGAGCAGGATGCAGAAGGTGCCTGGGTGAGCGGATTCACACACCCTGCAGCAGGGAACAGACCCCCTGTTAGGCTGGAGCCTTTGAGGGCAATTTTAACTCATGTTCAAAACCCCTTTGATGGACAACACTCTGTGGCTTTGTCAGCTCGAATGATTTCTAAATTGCTGAGATGAAAGGAGCCAAATACCTCAGATTACATTCCTGGGAGCTGGGCAACCTATGTGCAGCTGGAAATTTGGCTTCTTCCAGCCAGTGTCAAAGCCTAATATTTATTTAAAGCCAGGCTTTATGGTGCTCGTTATTGTATTTAAATATTTTCCTTCAGTCTCAGGAAAGCTGCCAACTTGTCTTAGCCAAACGTGACTCCTGCAACCTAAAATTATTGCCTTGTCACATCCAGCCCATTTCTGGGGGACAGAATTAGGGACAGAGTGAGAGATTTATCCATTGCAGAGCTGGCCAGCTCCCAGCCCAGGCTGATAAGCTGCTCAGTGTAGCAAGTGCTAACAGAATCATCTAAACCTCAGCCAAAATCAGGACAGAGCTGTACCAAGGGAAAGAAGGAGCTTCATCCAACCCTTGGGAGCTGAGGCCTGGGAGTGGGTGAGACACACAGGATGTCCCCAGGACTGGGAACCCCTATGGAAAAGGGAAGGAGGATCAGTGAGAAACCCAAGTCCTAAAATTCTGCCAAGGAGCTGGGTGAGCACTGCTTGCTCTCCCTGCCCCAATACTGCCCCTGAGTCCTCCTTCATCCCAGGGGCTGATCCTGGACTGAACAGGGAGGGTGATCCTTTGCTCCTGGGGAAGGACCAGAAGACATGAGCTGAGGGATCTCAGGAGGGTTGGTGGGTGAGGGGTGAGGGATCTCCAAGGACAGGTCATTCCTGAGAGCTGTCAATCAACCCCCAGACCCTGCACTACAACCAGGGACTGGGTTTAATGAGCTCCTGGGTAATTGCTGCATCCCCAGTGCTCCACGTTTGTGATTAATGTGGGATGTCACCAAAAATCACTGTGGGGCAGGAAAGGGAGGGAGGAACACAGGAGTGAAAATGAATCCTGTGGTCTTTTTTGCTCAATACAGGCCTTGGATGTCTTGTGTGCACTGAGTGAGCTTTGCAGACCATGTCTACCTACAAACAGGAAAAAAGAACCAATTCCAGAAATATCAAAGAAACACAATACAGAAATATATAAAATCCTAAATAGATAAAGTATGGCCTTGAGAGATGTGCTGGAGTTTTGCAGGACCACTCCTATGGCAGGTTCAGTACTAAGGGGTCTCTCTGTCCACCTTCAGTAACACAGACCCTGCACAGAAGACACACTTTGGAGCAGCCCCTCTTCCAACCAGGAGACAAAGAATTGTGTCCAACAGCCCCAAATCTCATTGTAAGCAAGGCCAGAGAGTCTGTGGTTGCTATCACAGCTTGAAGAATGAAGTGTTTATTCCATTTCCTTCTTCCACAGAAGTGATAAAGTTCTAGTAAGTTTGTGAAAGAAAAGGGCTCACATTCCCCAGATCTCCTTATTTGTTTTCTGGTTTTGCACCCCTTACTCCCACACAGACACAAAAAAGTTAGAGTCCACCTTGGAAAAACCCTAAACCCTGGCATCAGCACCTGGCACAACCACTTCATTCCAAGAGCTTGGCCTTTACAAGGGAAAGTAAGTAAGAGTCAGTAACCCCTGAAGTCAGCTCAGCTCTCACACACCAGTGTGAGCTGCCCAGACACATCCAGGAGACTCCAGGTCTCACAGCACAACCAATCCAACCCTTCCCTCTCTCTCAAGCTGCTGTGAAGCCCCACAGCAGCTGCTGTCACACGACACCTTTTTCCCAGCTCCTTCTGAAGCCCTGGGTGGAGACCACAGTGTGAAAGTCTGAGCTGTCATCCCTGTGCCAAGGAAAGAAACATCTTGCTGCCCAGTTAATCTGTGCAGCTCATTATCACAGAACAGCCTCCAAGTCAGGAGCTTGGGGAGGGCCCAGGGTTGCACAGAACCAGGTAAAAACCTGGAGTGATAAGGGAATGTTTTGCTCTGAGGTGTCCATCACTTCACATTTGGCTCAGGAAGCAAATCCACCAACAAAAGCAGAATACTGGACTTGATCTTGATCTCAGCCATTGCAGAAATTCCTTTGTTTCTGTGTCTCCACAAGAACGACTCTGTGTGCCATTTGAAGAACATCTATTTTATTTATTTCCCATCTTTTCATTCCCATTCTCCGTTTTTATAGATCTACTGGCATAGGAGTTGGATACTTCAGCAAATGAGGTTAACCTCTGACCATGAATTACTGCTCCCTCAGGAGGAAGTGGTAATAAAAAAGGAAACAGCCCCAACTCCAGCAGAGAACAGCAAAGGCAGACAGAGCAAGGGCTGCACAAATTACAAAACCACCAGCCCTGAAACCCATACCAGGACTGGCCATGCAAATAATAAAGTGTGACATAAACACACACAAAGCCGGACTCAGTTTGGCCAAAAAAATCATCCTTATGCCAAGAAAAATAAGCAGCTTTCCCATTTTCCCTGGAGTTTCCTATATAATGGCTCTTGGGGCCTCTGTCACATCAGAGACAACACGTGGCAAGAGACCACAGGCAGTTGAAAAGAGAAATGATCAAATCATCTGGAGCATGGCTTTTAACTATCATATCATCAGGAATATGTATCACATCATGCAAGAACAGAGGGCAAGATAGCCCTTGGTGAGAGTGGTCAGGATGAAACAGAGTGAAAGCACAGCCAAGAGCACCAGCAGATGTCCCCTGGCATTTCCACATCAGGGCTGTGGGCTCAGCCCAGTCTGAGGCTGGGATTTACCTGTGTGGATTTACATGCTCACCCTGAGGCTTAAAAAGAAGGATATAAACAGTTCTTTTCTTTTTATTGCCCTCTAAGGCACTTTAGGTTGAGCTCCTGAGCACAGAGGGCCCCTTAAGTCACTACTGGGGTGAAAAGTTCTACAAGGAAGTTGTGAGAAGGGAAAGAGGATGAAATTCTGCAGGGCTGTGGGTGGGGGTTCTGAAGGTCTTCACCTGGGGCTGTGATGCACAGAGCCCTTCCTTGTGCATCCTGGTGAGAACCCAGCACAAAGTGTGAGTGTGGGGGGAAACAACCCCTGAACTGACCCAGAAATAGACTCAGGCACTTGGGAAATTCATCTCAGAAGGGCTCCCTACTGTTCCCAAATAGTTCCAAGAGTGCTTTCTGCTCTGCTTCTCTTTTTTTCTTGGCTGATGGGAAACTCTCTGCAGTTCTCCTAGAATATATTATGTGTTTCTTTGGGCCAAAACCTTCTCCACATCAACTGACTGGCCAGCTCCATCACTCCATGGAGTTTTTTTGTTCCAGAGGAAGTTATTGCTTCTTTTATTAACACCAACTTAGAAACTGATCCATTGGAAAAAGCTTTTTTTTGGGAAAAGGTGATATGGAACAGCTTCAATGCCAGCACTGGCTGAGCAAACTGTGAGTTTCCAATCTGAAAAGTAGATACCTGAGGCAGGGAATGATGTAGATCTTTAAATTCAAGGAGGGGGAAGAGGCAACAAGAGCTGCACTAGGAATTTGGGGAGCAAATGGAAGTGGCAGGTGGCCTGGTGAGAAGGAGATGATTCTGTGTCACCTTGCAGACTGTGGAAAGGCTATGGAAAGGGGATGGAAAGGGGATGGAAAGGCTGTGGAAAACCTTGCTGGGGGTATTAAAGATACACATGCCCTCAAGAAGAGTGTGGTAAGGTCAGAGCAAAGACAACAGGAGTTATTAAGCAAAAAGACAGCACCTCTCTGTCAGATGGTCCCAGGCTGGGAAACTAATCCTGGAGAAGACCATTTCCTCCCTGCCTCCTTAAATGCCTCCAATCTGAGCCACTGTCAGACAGGATGATGGAGTAGATGAATCTTTGACATGATATACTGTGGATGATCTTATGTTCTTAAATGTTTTTGTGCTAAATGGGGAACATGACTGGGAGCTGCTTCTCCCTCACCCATTCCTTTGTGCTGCTCCTGCCTGAGCCTCATTCCTTCCTCTTGTCCTTAGATGTGCCCTGCCTCTCCACAGGCACCTTCAGGAAACCACCCAGCAGGTCTTAGACCTGCCCCTCTTCCCCTCCTGTGCAAAAAGCAGAAGGAATAGTGGAGCCAAAGAGAAGATTTGATGCCCTTGTGCCCCATCTCTGCAGCCACAGCAGCAGCCCCACACTCCAGTGCTGCTAGAGGCACATGGGGACCTGGTTGCTCCTCTGTTCCTGGCTCTGCTCCTCATTTCCAGCTGCTAAATTGCATTAAAAGAAGCTGGGAGTGTAACAGAATATCAGGACTTTTCAGTGTAAGCAACTACTACAGTTGCCAGAGGGATGTGACCCGTGGAAAGGAGGAAGCCAAGAGACTCAGGGGGAAGGGAAGTGTTCAGTGGACACTCACTATTAAAATGAGATCCATGCTTTCTCTCCTTTTCTGGACCATTTTCCCCATCCTGTTTTTTGTTTGGATGAGGGAGATCAATATTGCTCCGAGATTGAAGCAGTAAATAGTTTTTTATCACTGCAAACCATTTGTTTTTGCAGTGATTTTTATCACTGCAAACCATTGCAAAATCTCTATTGCTGTCCAGGCCAACACTTGTAATATGCTACTGCCAAACGGGATGGCAAAAAGCAAGAATTAGCAGCTGACCCTGGAATATTATTTTCCTTGTCATCCAAGGATGAGGATNGCAGTGCTGGGGAAGGGTTGGACTCAGTGGGTTCAGAGGGCTTTTCCAACCTGAACAATTCAATAAATCTACGTTTCTATGATTATTCAGCCATCAGGCTGCAGCACTACTTTGATGTTCATGGGACTGAAAGAAAAGCTCTTCTAGGAGAATGCTAAATGTTTTAACACAGGCTGGTAATTTCAGTCTGCAATTTGTGGCCATACTCCAGCAGTCCATGGCAGACAACTCATCTGTTACTCAATTCTATGGCACAGAAAGACAGCCAGTGTAAAACAGCACAACTCTAATGATTGTGCCAATCTGCACTAACAGAACACACAGAAAATACTTATACTTTTTAAAACAATTTCTACAGAACTTCAGTGGTTTCATGCTTATTAAATTTTAATACAGCACATAAAATTGGCAGAAAGTACCTTCTGAAATGGTCTTTGTTACATCTCTGCATCAGTTTCCATCTGCCAGATTCTGCTGCCTTTATGCATTTTGAATTCTGAAATAGGATTCAGGGAAAGTGATGGGTTTTCTGAGACCACTGCAATGTGCCTCTAATAGAGTAACAAAACCCTGCTGAAGTGGAGCAATAAAGCCAAGAGAGCTGGGGAGCAGAGATGTGCTGATTCATACCCCCACAGCTACACCTCCAACAAAATTACCTGTCTCCTTGGAAGGGAGACGTAGAAATTCTCAAATCCTGCACTCTGCTCTTTTCCACATGGACTATCATCACCGTTTTATCAAGGAAAGTGGAGGGATATTGTTACCAGAAGCACAGATGTGAAAGCAAAAACCCAACCTCCCAAAGCCTCTGCTGTCAGTGCTGGCATTCCTGAGAGTTGGATCCAGCAAGCAGCAGGTGGAAATAGGAAACCTTCCTGAAGGCAAGACTGAAAGGACAACTGGCTTCCTCAGTGCTCTCTGGGAGAAAGCCTGGAAGGAAGAGGCAGTTCTTGGCCTTGCAACACCCCCATCCACCCATTGGTGCTGGCAGGAATCCTCAATGGCTCGTTACTCCGAGCTGCCTCTTCCTTCAGAAAAGCTGCTGGTTCAATCCTTGTGCAGGCTGAGGAGTCACAGTGACACCCCCATCCCACCTGCACGGTGCCAGTTTCTGGCCCCTGAGTAGCCCAGTGAAGTTTGCTCCTTTAAAAGTCATTAATGATCCTGTAGGAATGTTATAGGAGTGCACAACGGCATAGAGTAAGGGTGACACACTGTGTGGACAGAGAGAAGTGCAATTCCTGCCCTCCTTCCCAACGTTTTTTTGAGAGATTTGGTCCTTTTTTTTAAACCTGAGTGTGGACTGAGACAAGCCCAAGGCAGTCCCAGTGGAGGCTCCTCCTGGAAAAAGGCTGAAGCCTCCCAGGTGAGCTGCTCTGTGCTGCACCTTCACACCTTGGATTAAGCCACTAGCAAGAGGCAATAAATCTGAGAATATCCCTGGACTCTGGAGGAGAAGAGGAAGTTTTCTGTGACCTCTTTGCTGCTGTCACAAATCTGAGTAACGGGAGACACACAGGGGCAGAGCAATGTGCCATCAGCTGCAGAAAGAAACCTCTCCAGACATCAGTGTGGACTCTGCACTGCTTGGAGACATGGAGCAAGTGGAGCAAGGCTCAAGGCCCAAGGAGTTAAAGCTAAGAGACAAAAGAAGAAGCAGCAGTTTCATGTTTTGGTTGCATTTTTAAAGCAGACTGTGAATGTAACCCTTATCTGAAGAAAGTACTGCCTCACACAAATAAAAAGAGTTGATCTCAACCCTCACTGCCAAAGGCACCAACTGGGAGACTGACAAGTTCTTGTGGAAATGATAAGAGAAGGAAGCAGAGCTGAGGAATGCACAGGCCAGTCTTCAGAGTCCACCTTGATGATTTTTAAATCCTTGTTTTTCCTGCTGAAAGTCCTTGTTATTCCTCTCTCATTTAGTGTAAGAAATCCCTGCAGTACTTTTTGTTTTTCCTGATGCCCTGAAGACAAAGACACTCAGTACAAAAGAGCCTTGTGGCATTGCTAGGGATACTGAGGATTTTAAAAAACAACTGCTTTGTTCTTTAATTGTAAGTAACAGGCTGTGAGATGGCAGGTGCAGAGCACACAAAGTCTGGGATTCTTTAAAAGAAAGAGGAGCAGCATTTTTTTTCCACTGTGAGCTTCACATGTCACTGGACAATATGGGCAGAAACAAGCAGGATCCTCCAGGCTTTACTTCACAGCAGTTTCATCTCAGTTTGCCAGGACCAGTTGGTATCAGCTCCATGTCATGGTACCATGGCAGGCTGCAATGACATCCTTGGCATTAAATTCCCACCTTCTTACTCAGCTTAATGTCCTGCCAGGCTGAGACTCCTCATTCAGGATCACTCCAGTGCCCAGTGTCACTGCAGAGCCTGGAGCACAGCTTTTGTGAGAACATGGTGGTTTTGGGGATAGATACTCAACCCAGCTTTGCAGTGAGGAACAGGGCAGAGAGATCAAGTGGCTTTTCCAGGAGCACAGAGTGAGGGTTGGTGGAGGAGCACTTTGAACCATGCTGTTGAACCAGAGCAATGCCCTGGCAGCTGGACCCTTCCTCCCATCCATGTCTAACATCCCAAAGAGTTTAAGAAACTGCTAAGGGAGAAACTTGGAGAAGGAAAAACACCAGATGGGAAGAACATCCCTGACCTCACTTCCAGGCCACACAGCAGTTGCAGAGAATGGCAAGGTCTTGCTGGCTTTTCCTTAGGAATCAGCATCCAAGAAATGCTTTCTCTCTGGAATTCATGGCACGGGCTGTGCTGAAACAAGCCCTGAGTGGGGCTCCCTGGCTGGGGTGGTGACTCCCAGGGGACAAAGGAGAGCCTGTTGTCTCCAGCTCCACAGAGCAGCTCAGACGTGCTGGTCCTGAGCGCTATTCCTGGCCCGGCGCTGACTCACTCGCTGACCTTGCTGAGAAAGACTCTTAATCCAAGCCTGCTTTTGCCTGTAAAAGTCATCATGGGCTCCTAAGATTGGATTCAATTCAAAGCATAGATGATAAACAAATACAAAATAGTTCTGCTTTCATGCAACACCCAACCCCTGGGATGAGCAGGAGCTGCACAGATAAATGAAATTGTCCTGCTATCCTCATACAAGTTCACTCTGCATCTCCTTCCTTAATTTTACAATGAATTGTGCCAAGGAGTCTTGGTTTTGTACTTCCCCAGGGCTGCACCAAGTGAGAGAAGGACACCCCACAGCCTTGAGGCAGGTGCATATTTTCTCTAAGCACCTTGTCTTTATATTCAGGGCTGTCCACATTTGCCCTTTTCATGTGACACCTCATCCATCCCAGGTAAGAGTGTCTGGCCTTGGTTGGGAG